>JAIWNE010000034.1:0-300914 GCA_025331445.1 Blakeslea trispora | reverse complement strand
ATTGCTTAAAAACGAATGTCTCGCTTATTTCGAGTTGCTATTGATGGCCCAGGTGCTTCTGGAAAGAGTAAGCATGCATAGCCAGCTTTTTATTCTTCTTCTTCTGTTGTTAAACGCTACCTGATCTTAGGCACAACGGCTAAGCTGCTAGCCAAGAAAACAGGCTTTGGTTACATTGATTCTGGTGCCATGTTTCGAGCAGTAAGCATTTCGTTATGTCAAGACAAGACGAATAACATGGAGTGTTAGGTCACTTTGAAGTGCCAGCAACAGAATGTCGATTTCACTCAAGAAGACAAAGTGGCTGACATTGCCCGCAACAGCAAAATCACGTTTCCTCAACTCGGTCAAGTTACATTAGATGGCCAAGATGTGAGCGATTTGATTCGAACTTCAAATATTACACGCAACATAAGCCCAGTCGCATCTAACAGAGCTGTGCGCGATATTTTGGCCGAGCAGCAACGCCTTATGGCTAAAGGTGAGCTACCTGGTGCTCATACCTCCGGTTTTGAGTACCAAGGTCGTCAAATTCAAGGTGTAGTGATGGATGGACGTGATATTGGTACTGTTATTCTACCCGATGCTGAGCTCAAGGTCTTTATTGTGGCTGATCTTCATATTCGTGCTCAAAGACGATTCCAAGAATCAAAAGATAAGAACGAAACATTGGAGGCTATCGAGAAAGATCTTGAAGCCCGAGATCTGGCTGATCGTACTCGTAAAGTAGCACCTTTATTGCAGGCAGAAGATGCAGTTGTATTAGATACAAGCCATATCAGTATTGATGAACAAGTTGAACGAATTGAAAAAATGATTCTTGATCGTATTTGAATAAGGATAATAAAGAACATTCAGTTTACGAGATGAACCTATACTCTTTCGTGTGTGATATGGCTTTTTTATTGTCGTCATGAATACACACGTCGTTAGACGGAGAAATGTATTACCAAAGGATAGAACCCACTTGCTTATTCATAAAAAAAAAGATGCCACGAAGAAGAAACACATCAACATCTACTGCGCATATAGATATTAATGAAGAGGAATGCTTACTGACAAAAAAGGATGATCGAGTCGAAAACCTTTTTTTATACTTTGAAATAAAGCCTATTATTAAACTGGATTTATCGACAAACATGATGGCAACTAGTCATAAGAAAAAAAAAACTCCATAACAAACATCTCAATCAATTAATAAAGAATAAAAAGAAGAAGACAAATGACTAGAAAATGTCAAAGACTTTAATAGCTTATCGCTTTCCCTTTTTGTTTTTATGCTTCTTCTTCTGATTCGCTTTAGGCTTTGATTCTGTTTTGGCACCTTGTTGATCTTGTTTAGCTTTTGCTGAAGAAGACTTTTCATTTGATTCCTCAATCTCTTTTGCATTTTCTTGAAGTGTTTTGGTTTTTTGTTCTTCTTCTGTATTTGTTTCGTTTTTCTCTTCTTTCTTTTCTCCCTCTTGAGTTTTTGTTTCTCCAGCCTCTCCTTCTTCATTCTCTGTTTCCATTTCTATTCTCTCTTTTGTTTTTGCCTTTTCATTCTTTTCTGGCTCTTCCTTTGCTGTTTCAGCTGCTGAATCTTCCTTTGCCATTTCATTTGTTGGCTCTTCCTTTGTTGACTCTTCCTTTGCTGTTTCTTCCTTTGTTGACTCTTCCTTTGCTGTTTCTTCCTTTGTTGGCTCTTCCTTTGCCATTTCATTTGTTGACTCTTCCTTTATTGGCTCTTCATTTGTTGGCTCTTCATTTGCTGTTTCTTCCTTTGTTGGCTCTTCATTTGTTGGCTCTTCATTTGCTGTTTCTTCCTTTGTTGGCTCTTCCTTTATTGGCTCTTCATTTGTTGGCTCTTCATTTGCTGTTTCTTCCTTTGCTGTTTCTTCCTTTGCCATTTCATCTGTTGGCTCTTCCTTTGTCATTTCATCTGTTGGCTCTTCCTTTGCTGATTGCTTTGTTTCTTCAGATTTTTCCTCGTCTTCATTATCTTTTTTTACTTCTTGTGATAAAGGTGGACCTTCCTTTTTCTGTGAAATATTTGTTGTGTCGACTATCTCGTTGTTTTCTTCTACTTCTTTTGGTTCTGAATTTTCTTCTTTGTTTTCGTTTGTATTTTCATTGTTATTGTCAGATTTTTCATTCTCTAAATCTGTTTCTTTGCTTGTTTTCGTGTCATCAATGTTTCTAACCTCTTTGGATTCCCTCACTTTGTTGCTATCTGAAGGCTGCTGATCTTGTTGGAGCTCAGGTACTTCAGGCTCCCTTGCTCTAACAGGTAAATGAGCTTGCAACACATGCTCAACAGCACCTTCATCCTTTTTTGGTGTAGCCAAATGGCCGTATATGCCGTCAATAAGACATGATTTGAGATAGGGAATACAACACTGAGCATAAGCTGCTGAATAAGATTGTAAAAAGATGATTTCGTCAGGCATATTTTTCTGAACATAATCGCCATAGTGTTTTAGAGCTACACCAATATCTAGGAAACAAGCATTCAGATGACTGATGATAGGTTGACATAGGCTGAAAGCAGGCAAGAGTCGAAGTGAATTGAAGGTAGATAAGATGCTGTTAGTAAAGACAGCAAGTGAAGGATAACCCACAAGTAGCATTGGTGGCTGGAAGGCGTTTCGTTTAGTCTGAGTCGTTGACGTTGTTTTAGAAGCCATCCAGGTACTAGGTAGACTCCCTTCCATAGTTGCCTTGGATATGATAGCCATC
Source organism: Blakeslea trispora (assembly GCA_025331445.1). Taxonomy (NCBI): domain Eukaryota; kingdom Fungi; phylum Mucoromycota; class Mucoromycetes; order Mucorales; family Choanephoraceae; genus Blakeslea; species Blakeslea trispora. Next base: position 298,196 of record JAIWNE010000034.1, on the reverse strand, counting down.
AGCTCTTCGGTTGCACTATTGATCCATCGTATCAGCATTGGCTGTAGTGCTTCTTCAAACAAATGAACAAAGATGTTCCGGAAATCCAGTCCAATACGGCCTAAAGACATACCACAATATTGTAGCTGATTCAATAAAGAAGCTAAGAAAGATGTATCTTCAATCATCGGTAAATAGGTTGTCAAGGTTGACTTGATTAGTTGAGTGACGTGTATCATGTAATCAGGCAGAAGGGAGTCTTGCTCATGGGGAAAGATAGATACGTATTGAGTTCCAGTCTCAAACATCTGCTCACGCATGACATCAATGAATTTTTTGGTATATTCAAACGCATCTACACTACGCTGGCGAACATCCTCGGATAAATCTCGCTTGATGCGCAATAAGCGTTGCTGTAGATAATCATGTCTACATCTCAAGAACATCATGCGTAGCTCGGCCTCTGAATTGAACACGTCCATACGGCGTAAAAATCCGATCATGTTCATTGCTGCTGCTAGTCGAACTGGTTTTCGAAGATGCGATATTAATTGGATCAGCATACGGTCAGATGAAGCTTGAACTTGTTGCTGGATTGAATGAATGATCGGAAGTGGATATCGTACTGAAAGTAAGCGTACATGAGAAGCAAGATCCATAGCTTCCGAATAATAGCTATTGCGTACACATGTCTCCATTAACTGAGGTATTTCTAATACATCTGCCAGGACCTGTTGGTGTTCTATTACACGAGCAATTTTGTTGCGTTCTTGCTTGATGGTATTGGCATGTGATTCGAAGACACGACAGGCTTCTTCAAGTTCAGGTACCGACTGAATAAACTGTTCTAGTTGATCATCTAGTCCGTCCATCGCTCCCTCTATTGTATCGCGGCAAGTCTGTGCATGGAGAAGCAAAGGGTATTCATTGCAAGCCAATTGCTGAGCATCCTTGATAGCATTTGCTTGTTCTTGTCTTAGCTCAAGAGGTTCATGTAAAAGCTGATCGAGAGAAAGAGAAGTTAAACGCGTGAGATAGTCGTGTATCCAGTGAGCATCTTTAATGGTCTCTTTTAGAGGGTTTTCCCAAGCATCTGTAAGCAAATCTAGTAAGTCATCATTATTCTCTTCATAGACTGCTTGCGAGCTCATGACAGCTGACATTAAGCTTTGAATTAAATGAAAGGTTCAAACAGAAAGGTTTCGAAAAAAAGTAAGAGGAGATTTAAAATAGCAGCCGATTACTGAAATGCAGGATAAAGAAAGTTCTTTTGTTAATTTTAAGATAACTATAGTAGAGCTAAGCTCTGTTACTACACTTGAGGTCAACACAAGGAGCAATTCGTAACGTACTATTCAAAGTTGATCTTGTGTGCAAGTACAAGTGGTTCTATGAGCTACCGAAGTGGTTCCAATGTCTCTGCATATTTGTATACAATAATAGCAACAGCAATCACTATTTTATATTATTTCAAAACTACTGAGCATCACTTTTAAAGAGAAGTTTAAGTAAAAAGTATACAACAGCTTACTTGCTAGTTTGCCTATATTGGTATGCACTTGTCGTTTTTAATCAAAATCGTTTAGCATTAAAAGAAACTGGTATAGATACTTTAATTATACTCACCACGCATTCTCCTCTTCTTTTCTCTTCTTTCTGATGTCTACTATTTGCCGGATATTGAGATGCAAGTCGAAAATTACGATAGGACAAAGAATTGCTGTCTGTTAAAGCAAAATGGTGGTCTATCTATAATATGCGATTTGTGCTAGCTCTAAATTGGTGAAACAACATTGGAGAATCATTGTTATAGAACAGTCTCAATTTCATAATTACCTTTATTTAAGTATCTCTTTAACATCCACAAGAGTATCGAAGGAATGAGGCCAGTTTCCTTTGTTGACGAGTTGGATGACGATGGCATTATGGTGTTGAAACGCATCAAAACCAAGAGTCAGTTAGACATTGCTTTTCAAATGATTTAACTAGAGCCATCAAATTCATTGATAACAAATCTCATCAAATGCTAAAAGAAGACGGATGTTCCGATTGTCTGCATCGGCGTTGCAGAAGGGAGTAGCCAGTATCAGAACTTGTTTTACTTTCAACACTCTTGCCCACAAATCTCACTGGCTTAACGTACCTGAGTGGACCTGAATTGCTTCATGTACTTTTGATGTACCAAATTGTAATGTATAGTACTACTGAAGTTTATACATTTCTCCCTGTTTTGTTTTGCAACAATGATATATTGTTCAAGATAGGTAATAAGTTTTTGCCTTTGATTATTTCGCCCAAGATATTAGATTTCTTTACGCTCCTTTCTGTTTTTTTTTCTCATTTGAAATGTAAGCATATCCTTTGAACCATAAACGAACAGCTGCAACTTATGGTAAAATGACTTCAAACTGTACCTAACTTGTTGAACATATCCTCTTGAATAGTAATACAGTATTGGAAATCGTATTTAGAAAAGTAAAAGAAGTATTACTAGTTAAAAACTCTTGATCATGATATGCAAGCAAAAAAAAAAGAATCTCAAAACCAAAATGTTTGAGGGGGGGGGTCATACTCTATTTTGAAGATGGCTGTGAGAAATGGCACACTAGAGCGGCACGCCCGTAATAGTTCCTTTTGAACTCTTAAGTGCTCATTTTGTTTGTTAAACAGGTGAAATCAGGGTTTTGCTAGTATTGCCAGATTTGTTTGCCGTGCTTGAACATTGATTTCATTGGTTGGTAACAATGCAATGATGGATACACAAAGATTTGAGATACAATCAAAAGAGCAATATGTTACCACGCGCTCAGATCGTTTAATCTGACTGGCTCTCTTGTCAGTTGTCTCAGCTTTTAGACAAAGTGTGCAAGAAACATCAAGAAAAACACATTGGATCATTAGACTCTGTTCAGGTGCTCAAGGCGAAATGGATGAAACGCAAACATAAGTAATTATTAGCTATCTCCGGCAAAGTTCTTTTGTACAAAGCTATTTTGTCATTGTTTTCCTTTCTGACTTGCACATCGACGTGTCGTCCGAGAAAAGCATAATTTGGTTTTCATCAAAGTAAGAGCCATCAGAATAAACAGATGATACTGTACGCTTTTATTATAAGGTGTTTATTTAGACAATGTTTTCTCGGGCAAAGATAATAAAATACTCAAGACAAGAAGAAAAAGAAAGTAAAGCTTTAACTCTATCTTTGTATTGAATTGTCATCTATAGTACTTTAACTGAAGGAAGCTGTGAGCAGAGTGGATTGACCAAAAGCATATTTCTTGCGCAAAGATTATGATGCATGTCATGTATTAGCAATAATACAACAATAAACATATTTCAGGATGATGAGGTGTACCAAAAGTTCATGTCTTGATAGCAAAGGGAATAAGATGTTCTTTATTGATACTATCAAACAATGTTATTGAACTGCTCAAGGTATGTCTGAAACTTCTTATGTGAGCAAATCAGTCGCTGAACGAATGATTAGTTATGAGAGGTTATAAAGAGTATGTAAAAAGATGGTAGAGCTAGTTGTGAATGAAATGTCAAAAAAAAAGAGAGGACCTGTCATATAATTTGAAATAAATCAAGGAAAAACCATGTATTGTATTTTCACTGATGTCAGCAATGTACAAAGATGGGCTTGCTTTAGTGTTTAATTTTCTTATGGGACTAGCTAGTCTACATCTTTTAAAAAAACGTTGATGCAAACCAATGTAATAAATATCTTCATATAAAAAAAAGCTTTGATACAAAGCCTCTTTCTAACAAACTACTTGATTTTTTTTATTGCTTAAAACCTAAAAAGTATGTTACTATTGACAACAAAGAAAGGAGAAAAGAAGTCGGTACTACCTTATTTCTTTCTTTTTTATTATTCTGTTGCCTCTGATATCTTTAATATCGATTTGAATAAACTTCAATAACAAAGAGCAGTTTTTTTTTTTTTTTTTGTATAACACAAATACAAAGTTAAAGTTATTACTAAAAAAGAAAAGCAAAAAAAAAAAAATCAATGTCAACCAAAAAAAAAACCAGTAAATGTCAAATCGAATGTAAAGACACTGAAAAGGACAAAAACCTTTTGCTCTTTTGGCAAAGAATCCAGCTCTCTTGTAGAAACTAGGCACATCACGTGAGGTCTTTTGATCCGAGTGTTGAAATGTGTTTGGATTTGAGTTCAAAAGCTACTGATTCTCCGTAAAAGAACTTTCCGTACAACCTCATGTGTTGACAGATAGTAAAAAAAAAAAAAAATTACGAGCGGTGTAACCTGTAAAGTTAGAATATATTTTTATACATATAAAAAGGTCATTCTTTTCTTTCTTTTTTCTTTTTTATCATTATTACCTTGTATTTTTTTTCCAACATGCCTTCTATTTTATTACCCAAGGTAGTTACTACACAAAAGGAAATCTTTACAGAACACTCTATATACATCCAGAAGATTGTAGAAGCAACCTCTACAATTGAATACAAGCATGATAATATAACAGGTTGCTACCGTTGTGATGAAATTGCTGGTCAGTGTCTATTAGGTCTTCAATGGGTGAAACAGCAACAAACAACATTTGTCTGTAATGCATCTCTCCTCAAGTTGGTTCAACAATCTGTTGGGCTCGTCCAACAACATACTGACATGTCCCGCGTTCAACATTTGGCTTGGGTTCCTGTCTTGATGAATGCCTTGCGAGAGTTGGGAAAGAGAATCAAGGACGAGAGTCCCGAATCGGATCGAATGGTATCTCTTCCCTTATCCATCGAATCTGAGTCCGAAGAAGAACAGTCGCACAACTCTCTATCACAATGGGAAACGTCTGGCCATCCATACGAAGACTATGGACGTGCTATCCGAATCACCATTTATTACTGTCGTGCAAGCCTATGTGAGGAACTGGATCTAGCAAAATCGATCCATTATTATCGCAAGTGTATGTCCGTGCGCCCCAGTCCATATGAATCTCAACGACTTCAGGTTTCAGCAAAAACTGCCCTTCAACATTTAATCGCCGAATCCTATCCATTAAAACGCCCAAGCCTAACTTCAAGAACATCCTCTATTTCCAGTATCGCTACTACCTCATCTTGCTCTATGTCCTGCGCTAATTGTGGAGTTGAAAAAAGAGCTATGCCTGTCTGCTCTCGATGTAAATCCCAATACTACTGTAGTATAAAATGTCTTAAAATACACAAACCTGTCCATCAAACAAACTGTCAATCATAAAATACCCTTTTTTTTTCTCAATAATAAAACAAAGAATGACGAATTGATTTCGTCCTTCTCTGACTATCATCACTCCAATTTATTATTTAGTTCTTTTCATGTGCTTCTTCACGTAATCCATGCTCACTGATGTTTTTCAGTAATCGAAGGATGGGACTCTTGTTATGTGATGTATAGAGTGAAGCTTGTCTTTTACGCATCGCTCTGAACCAAATTCGTTTTCGCTCTTCCTCATCCACTAATGCCTCACTAAACTGGGTACGTACTGTCCAATTGTCTTTGAATGGATTATCTAGTTTGAGAGCACCATGAACAAGACTGCCATTGACTAACGATTGCGATTTGAGCTGAAACAGACTTAGCTGTTCAAATGGATCATAATCCAATTTGGGTGCCCCGTTTGTTTGAAAGAACTCATCGCTGGTTTCTGTTGATATGGGCTTGGTTGACTTTTCTTGAGGTACAGGCTCTACAAAGATGTTCATCGTACTTGCTGTCTCACCGGGGCGTGTGTCAAATGAAAGGCGAAGTGTTTGTTCAGGGTATTTCTGAGTGGCTTGATCAAGTACTGATTCAAGCATGGTCAACGCATTTTTAAACACCTGATCGCCTATCCGAGATGATCCAAACAAACGAGCATCCATTTCTTCACGAGAAATGTATTGAAAGCCAAACATCTTGCGTGTGTTATGATAAGCCACTAAAATACCATCCATATGGCCGATACGCACTTGAAAGCTTGACATTTGTTCATAAGGAGATTAATGGAAATAAACAAAACCATATGAGTTTTATGTTTCGCTCTATTTTTTTTTTCTTCTTCTCACCTATATTTCAAGAAAGCAGATCGAATCATATCATAATATTCACGTTCAAACGATGAATACAATCCATGCGAACGCTTTAGAGTATAGCCCAGATATTCCTTTTTTGTTTCGTAGACAAACAAAACCTATCAGTCTTTCTTTTCTTTATATGTCTAATTTCGTTTAATCACTTACTTGATAGTTTGCAAGATCCAATCGAACAGGCATAGCTGCTCTTGTCTTTAAATCAAATGTCTTTCTCGGTAATCTTGTATCTGAACAATCTAATTGAGATCTCAACAAGAATTTGCTCATCTAATCAATACATTAACGTTTGTCTTTCTATGTTTACCCCTTGTCCTTTTTTTTTCTTTACCTGACCATAAGCATAGGATTCTGGTTGATTGCGTTCTTCTTCTGTAATTTGAGATGAATTTTCCTTTAAATACCGTTCATAATCATTAGGCTCCAATGTCAGCACTTTTTCTAGAGATTTGCCCTATCACAAAATAAGAAGACAAACATGAGCCAATCTAAGGTAAGCGAAATACACAATAGATTACCATGATAGACAGAATTGAATCTTCTATATCATATGATTTGTCTACATCGATAGCATAAACACCTTCTTTCCACCTCAGATATATGGAGGCAGGTACTCGAGTACCTCTAGTGAATTTTCTCGGCTATATATATATAAAAAGGGGGGGTCAGAGAAAAGGAGCAAAAGAAAAATGAATATGTAAACTTTTCTTTTTTTTTTCTTACCTGATCTTTAAAAGCACTGGATAGACAAGAGATATCGACAGGCTTGAAATTAGACATGGCGAAATAGAAATGAGACAAGACAGAAGAGACAGAGGAAGTAGAGCCAATATAGCTCTTGTTGAGCTTCTTTGCCATATCAATCAATGTCTATTATCATACAGAAAATAAGCGCTTTTTTGTTTTTGTTTTAGAGTCTGAATGATGATGAGCTTACATTATCTTTTGAAGAAGTAATATAGGACTGAAGTGCATCATAATCAAAATCAAAGGGTTGTGTGATGTTCTCTAGATAGGGTGTAAAGTTGAAATGCTTTGTTCGAGGATCTTTTAGATAATGCACACCAGGACTATAGAACACATTAATTTCCCTCTCTTACTCAGAATCAAAACTCCTTACTTGAATAACACTTTATCCAATCCATGAGCTAAAGTGGCTACTTGTCTCTCATGAGGTGGTGCAATGCCTATATCATAATTGACAAGATTTAAGGGAAACTGTATCTATTTTCCCTCTTTCTTTCTCTTTTGGCTTACGCTCATAACTTCTATCTCCAGGTACTTGGGTCCAATTATCATCAGCCAAGATGTCTTTCAATCTTTGCGATAAAGAAACGTTGGCTTTTTTTGACCGAGATTTGCGCAGTCTCGAGCGTCGAACAACATATACTTCAGTGATACTGCCATTCTCATTAAATGATTTGATAGGATTGATATTTCTTGTCAATGTAGCAGCTCTTTTAGTCGAATAAAAGCGAGCATTTGAAGTGACACATATGACATGATTTGACACTCTAAGCATTTCTTTCTAAATTTAATAATAGAAGAAAAGAAAAAGGAAAACATATTTTATGTCAAAAAAATAAAATAAAATCGGCCAAGTCACATACACAAGATATTTTGGGTGTCCCAGAGCTTCAATAGAGCCTCCCAAGCTACTTGTGTGGAAAATACAATTTACACTTCTGAACTGGTTGAGCTGTGTCATCCTCTTTTCTTCATAGAGTTGTCACTTGAAAATAACAATATCAACACTGACTACTTTGGAGCGAAATAATTTGATGGTGAGCATTCAGATAGTAGTGTTCTTGAGTTATAGGATGAGGAACTCAGTGATTTAACCAAGTATAATAATGACATTGGAAATGCTCTGAAAAGAAGCATAAAGCAAGTTATGAGACTTTGATAACCCAAAATTAGAACACCACAAGATATAAAGATATTTTCTATTGTTAGTTTGGCAAATTGTATGAAAGGTATTTGGTGAAAGGAGGGAGCTTTTTTAAGAATTACTTTTACTTGTATTCTAGCAGTAAAATGATGAACACTAATTTATGCCTAAATGTGTCATGAATAAAAAAAAAATGGTGACTTTTTTTTTCATTTTAAACCCCAGGTTCCTCTTTAGACTACAAGGGGAAATTTCTTTTTTTTTTTTCTTATATATACAGTCAACATGTTACGTTCATCAGCTTCTCGCTTGTTCATTCAGACACGCTCTGTATCTACACAACAACAACAAAAGCCCGAAAAGTTTCTTCAGACCATTGTCCTTAGTAATGGTGCTACATATACCGTCAGAACAACTTCACCTGTTCGTAACCAGATCCGTTTAACAAAAGACACTCGTAACCATCCTCTTTGGAATCCAGCCATGTTGAAGGAAGGTGTGACTGATGAAAGCGAACAGCTCACCAAGTTCCAAAAGCGTTTCGGTGGTTTGGACTTGTCTGACATTTCTTGGATCGAAAGTGATGAACAAGTATCAGCTGCTATGAAGAAGGTGATTGCTACTGGTGGTACACCAAAGAAAGTAGCTTCTTCCAAGGGCAAGAAGAAATAAACAATTACAAGGAAAAGAAATAGAGATTCATGTGTAAATAACAGCATAATAAAGAGAGACAGTTCAAAATATGTCAGTGAATGTCGATGAGTGTTTACAATCACGTGATTTTATGTTTCTTTATTTTTTAAGGTCTATTTAAGCTGATAGATGACTGGCTTGATTGATTATTTATTAGCTATGTTCAAGTAATAGATGTCCTGTCATTTTACGATTTTGTTAGATAGCTAAAAAAGGCGTTTCATGAATAAGCCCATTTTATAGACACCAACACTCAACTATTCTTTTTCTTCAGGAGCTTACGTGCTATCTTACTAGATCTTTTTTTATAGCTGGTGTTGTTCAAAATCTTTAAGAAAAGGCACAACATTCTTTGTCCATGTATTTTGTGTAGCCATCAATTGTTCCAAATTTGGAATGTTGACGCGTTAAATTTATACGCGATTTTTTTTTTATTTTTTTTAGTGTTGTATTCTTCTCTCTCTCTTTTCTTTCTTATACTTGAACATCTACACTCATAGACACGCACATACATAATAGACATAGAGTATCTACAAGTGATTAAACAAGGAATAGCTGTTAAAGAATGTCATCTGGCAAAGTATATACGGCTGTTTATTCTGGTGTACTTGTCTATGAAATGATGATCCATGGCATTGCTACTATGGTACGAGAAGAAGATTCCTATTTGAATGCCACTCAGATATTAAAGGTGGCCGGTTTCGAAAAGACAAGGCGTTCAAAGATACTTGAAAGAGAAGTGCTGATTGGTGAACATGAGAAGGTACAAGGTGGTTATGGCAAATACCAAGGCACATGGTAAGTTAAATCTATGGAAAAAAAAACATGTTTCAATATACACCAAACCAACCTCCCTTTTTTGTTTTCATTTCCTAGGATTCCATTTGAAAAGGGCAAGGAACTGGCTGAACGTTATGAAGTCTTGGATAGTCTAATGCCTTTATTGACATTTGATCCTTCTACATTAAAACAAGATGACGATGCACAAGAAAGTACATCCAATGAGACTACAAAAGCACGCACAGTGACACCAGCATCTCCCAAATCACAAAAGAGACCAAAACAGTCTATTCAACTACAACGTAAACGACAAAAGCTAGAAGGAGCACCACCTGAACCTATTTCACCGGAAGATGCCTTTTATGAGCACCATCGTAGTCTGTTGATGAGCTTGTTTCTGACAGATAACCCTGAAGATGTCCCCTCACTCTTTTCTTCTATCTTGTTGACCAAGGACTTGAATATCGACTTGGTGATTGATGATCAGGGTCATACTGCCTTACACTGGGCTGCTGCATTAGGACGCATTCGAGTAGTTGAACTGTTGCTTGAAAATGGGGCTAATGTATGTCGAGCCAATTACCATGGAGAGACACCTTTGATGCGTGCTGCTATGATTACGTGTTGCTATGAGAACAAATGCTTTACTGAGATGGTAGAAATGTTGGCTGAATCCACTCATGTGACAGACAACCGAGGTCGGACAGTGCTACATCATATTGCCCTGACAGCTACTGTAGAAGGTTTTGCAGATGCAGCCATCTATTATATGAAGCGCCTTGTCAAGGCTGTGCCGAAAAAGAGTGTCTTGAAGAACATTCTGAACATCAAGGACACAGAATACTATGAATCTGCCTTGGCTATTGCGCTTCGTGTTGAATGTCAGGAGATTGCTGATGTCTTGATCAAGCAAGGTGCTATTGTAAGTGATACACATAAGGGCCTATCAGAGTAGATGTAATTAATAGGATGGTTTTTTTGATAGGACCCACTAATTACAAAAGCAGAAGAAGATGAAGAAATAGACTATGATCCTATTGATTATAAGGCAAAATCAAAGGCACCCGATGCATTGAAATGTAAGCTTTTTTAAAACACATACAAAAAAAAAGACTAGAAACTGATTGCAAAAGGTTAGCCATACAAAACATTATTGAGAAAATAGAAGATGATTATCAAGAACAGCTGAAAAAGAAGGATTTAGCTACTTTTGAATTACGCCGAGAATTAAGCATGATGAAGTACGAATTGCATGAAGCACAGCGCCGACTTGAATTTCCTGTATCCATGCAATTGGCTGAAGCGCGCAAAAAGATCAGTCAGCTAGAAGCCAAGTTGGCCGAAGACGAACTAACGAATGACGCCAAACCAGATCAAGAAGGACAAGAAGACGATCATGAAAAGTCAGTGAAGGAACGGAAATTAGAGAAGAAGCTGAAATCACTCCAACATCAGCTAGACACAAGCAACAAGACAATCAAGCGACTCAAGCATGAACTGGAAACAGAAAGGAAACAGGCGCATGAAAAAGAAATGGAATATCGACGTTTGATTGCTGTAAGTTGTGGTCTGCCGATTGAACGAGTCGATCAACTGGTTCAACCGTTGACTTTGGCTGTGGAAAGTGATCCGCCTGATTTTGATATGGTCAAAGTCATTGGGTTTATGGAAAATCAACGTAAACAAAAACAAGCCAATTTACACTCGCCAAATACAAGTACGCCTGTGTAAAGAAAAAAAAAAAGGACAAATTGTATATAGTTTCTAATTTAATATTTTAAATGATTCCCTCTCTTTCTCTTCTTGTTATATTTATATATTCTCTTTTTATTATTATTATTATCGGATTAAACACCACCACGCTTTACATTAAAGAAGCTCTTGATAACAAATACTTGTAAACCAGCCATGGCAATAATAGCCAAACTTTCCATCATGGCAAACCAATAGATACGACCTTCAGTCGAACTAACCGTGGCTGAATTACGGTTTTCTCGGGTACGGAAATACTTTTGAGTACGTTGAATGTTGGTCAAGTGTCCTTGCATTCTAAATATCGATTCTTCCATCTCTGTCATGGCTGTAGGTTGTTCTCTACCCGAGGCATCTTTTTTGAACTCAGGGCGTACTTCATTCTCCATGGTAATTTCGAAATCAACAAGCTTCTCTGACCATGATGACTTGTCGTTGGAGAAACAGAATGAATATTCACCTACTTGGTTGGCCGTGAACACGAAATCACCTTGACGTTCTTGTTCTCCTTCTAAAACAACACTGTCATCAGGGTTGAGGACTTGATAGTCTACATCAAACGAACCACCTTGTTGAACCTAAAGTGACAAGTTTAGTGGGTTGACGTGTTTATTATCATTGTGAGCTTACTGCAAAATAGAAACCAAGTTTTTTGCCTGGTAAATCAACCCACTGATGGAAACAGGTCTTTTCATTGGCCAATAAGCTATATGTTAAAGCAGTGGCTTCAGTACCGGTAAGTAAAGCAGCAATCAATGCTACTAATAAACAGAAATAATACATCTAAAACACGTAAAAAAAAAAAGAGTGAAAAATAAAAAAAATAAATTTGTCCCTCATTTAAAGAAAGTAAGTTGGCAGCTTTTTACAGGTAGTCTTAATTAATATTCAGATTGACTGATTCCCTTTTTTGGAGTGTATTTTATTTTATTTTTTTACAGAAAGCTAAAGTTATTTTCAAATAAAGAGGTTTTTTTTATTATTAAACAGACACATACAGTGAATAGAAGGGGGGGGTTATAATTTAAAGGTGAAAGAGAAAAAAGAAGGGGAATTCTTAGTTGGACAAAATGACAGTGACAAAGTCTGTAGAAAGAAAAAAGAATCATAAATACACGAATGAAAATGGCAAATCATACAAGAAATCCACTTACCAACATAGTTAATACGGCCATCTTTACCAACTTCAACTTCCTTCAAGAGTTCATTGACTTCATCTTCAGTCAACTTTTCACCAAGGTTGGTCAAGACTAAAATTGGGCTTAGTAAATAAAATAAAATAAAGCAAAAATAAGCTTACCATAACGCAATTCACCAGCAGAGATGTAGCCATCACCTTCCTTATCAAAAACTTGGAAGCCTTGAATGAATTCTTGAGAAGTACCAGCAGGCTTGAAACCATCAGGACGAGTGAGAATAGACAAAAAGGTACCAAAATCAATATCAAATTCTAATAAATAAAAGAAAAAGAATATGTTAAGCCCCCGATTTTCTCTCTCTCACACTTTGTTTCTTTTTGTCTTTGTCTTTTATCACACAAAAGACAGAGAAAAGGCGCGTTTGATATTATTTACCTTGTGTTTCAGGTACACCTTTGGACTTGGCAGTATCTTTGACAAGTTCAGTAACTTCAGCTTGAGTAGGGTTTTGACCAAGGCCTCTCAAGAGGTCACCAAGGTTAGCAGAAGAGACGGTACTGTTACCCTTCTTGTCATATAAAGAGAAGGCTTCCTTCCATTCTAAGTGGAGATGATGAGCTTCTGAAACAAGCAAACATCAGTTTTTACACTAAACTTACCATCGAGTTGTTCTTGAGTAGGCTATATCAGAAAAAAAAAAGGTGGAAGCCATATTAGTTTAATAAGAAAAAACGGCTTTTTTTTTCTATGCTTTTTTCTGTCTCATATAAGATATATACATACGGCTTTGCTCATTTTATTGATGTATATTAAAAAAAAAAAAGAAAAGTGGAAAAAGAAATGAAAACAAGCCAAAAATTTAAAAGTTAGATTCGGAACTTGAAATTATTTGCGTGACCCTTTTCTGAATAGCATCTTTTTTTTTTTGATTTATTGATAAGTCTCTAGGCAACAAAGTCACCAAAGGCATTCATATAATAAGTTGATTTGACCTTATTATCGGGTGAAAGTAACTTTTCTTTTGTAGTGATACCTTAAAAAAAATAGTAGCTGAGATCATCATGTTATTCGGAGATTAAATTTTAATTACCTGTCAACACACAGAGAGTATCAATACCGCCATTTAAACCAAACTCAATATCTGTGTCTAATCTATCACCAATCATACAAGTCTTTTTGGGATCAAGCTTGTATCTAACAAACAAACAAAAAGAAGTCAGTATGTCTAATATTATCTATAGTATTATCAATACTTTACTCGGCAAAGATAGCCTCCAACATGTTTTGAGCAGGCTTACCCAAGACAGCGTCAGGGCGTCTACCAAGAGCAGTAATGATGGGTGCAGCAATAGATCCAGCACCAGGATAGAAGGCACCATGTTGAGGGAATGTGCTGTCTTCATTTGTGACAATAAAGTGACATCCCTTATTTCTCTGCAAGTAAGCAAATGCCTTTGCATATTTCTTGTAGTTGACTTGTGTATCTAAACCAATGACAACAGCACCGACCTAACAAGAAAGATAAAGTGTTCTTAACCACCTTCTTTTTCGCTTTTTTTTTGGGGGTTTTCTTACCTCTTCATCATCAGGTACAGCTTCATTATCAAACAAACCAGAGTCCTCTTCACCACCACAGCTACGAATACCCTCAGCTGCTAATTCATCTCGAATACCATTCATGCCAATGATATACACCTTCTTATCTTGAGGAAATTTGAGTACATGCTTAAGATAAGAGGCTGTAGCAAAAGCAGAACTAAAGACTTCTTCCTAATTTGATAGATAACTGTCTATTCAGCCTGTGTTTGATATGATTTTATTGTCAAATTTACCTGAGTTGCCTTGATACCAAAACCTTCAAACTTTTTCAAGAAAGAAGAGCGAGACTTTGTACTGTTGTTTGTCACAAAGAATACGCGCTTGCCTGAATTAGATTTGATCAGATAAGACTCATCATGATGGCTGTTATCTGATTCTTACCCTTCTCACGTAACAGTGTCATGGCTTCCTTGACACCATCAAACACACGTGTGCCTTCCCATAAAACACCTAAATAGATTAAGTGTCAAGAAGGATTCAATAGCCTGTTAAGAAAGAAGCATCTTTACCGTCACAATCAAACAAAAAGTTGTCATATTGATCAATGAAAGCTTCTCTTTGCTCTCTTGTTTCTAAGAATTCAAGCATTGTTTTTCTACAAGTAAGATAACAAAAAGGGAAAAAAAAAAGATTGAAAAAGATTGAAAAAATAAAATACAAAAGAATCGTACTCCGGTGTCTATTTTACTTTAGCTTGTCAAAGTCTATCTTAAATTGAAGCATAAGGACAGTACCAGGGTACTTGCTGTCTAACAAAGGCTGTTTTCTAATGTGTCAGTTTGTTTATAGTCTAATTGTGTCCGAAAACAGAGGAACAATGATATCTCGGTCAACGTATTATAAACAAAAAGTAGATACAATACTCAATTTGGAGAAACACTATTCCATTCACTTCTTATTGTTCCTTTCTTTTTTTAAATGCAATTCTCGCTACTTTTTTTTTTGATTGCAATATAAGCTCTAGGAATGTATCACATTTGATGTTAGGCTTACACAATCTTGAAAGTATGTTGATATCTTTCTGTTCCAAGCAGTCTTTAGATGATATTGTACTTTATGGCTGCTGCTAAGGATAATGATTGGCTTGTAGTTGATCAAGAGTGTGATCCGAAAAGTTGGATAGAATATTATTGTTTTGTCCCGAAACCATCAAGATCTTTGTTACTCGGCCATTTAGTGTATTGCTGTTTATTTATGCAATGATCATATGGATGCGTGTGTGTGTGTGTGTGTGTGTTACATATACCGCTATCATAGTCTGCCAGCTCTGTGGTCTCAAATACTCTCTATATCACAAGAAATGGATACTACTTTTTCTTGCCAATGATACAACTACTTTTTGTTTATTAAAAGTCAAATATATTCCAAAGATACATCCTATACCTCAATATTGAGTCTATTTTTTTCATTTGTAACAAGTTGATCATTTCACATGAAAAAAAAGGAGAAGAGGTATTGTTGTACAACAAGTAACATTGCTAGTCATTTGATGAAACATACAAACTGTCTTGACCCAGGTAATGCTCAAGTATAATCTTGAAGCTGTATTGACACATCCATGTTCGTCATAGGCTATTTTCTAGTGCCACTAGTTCAAAAGTGTGTGTGTGTGTTTGTAGTCTTAAACTAAAGATAGAAATACAGGCAATAGAAAATCTACCTAAAAATCAACACCATCATTATGATGAAGTGACTCTTTGTAATCCATTGCAAACAAACTCAATTTGAAGACACTAAAAAACAGCCAAAATGATTTTCAGAGGGCTGATCAAACAGCCTTGATGAAGCTAGGCAGCTGAGTTTTGAAATCATTAAGAATTGAGTTTGAAAATTTGACAAATGTTTTTGGTAAGGTGACCTAACTGAGGCTGGAAAACACTGTAGGTTGTTGTGATGGAGTTTATCAAATGCACATATGATAAACTTTTAAGTAGAAGAAAATCATCCTTTTTTTCTGTTCTAACCTCGTGATTCTTTCTTTCTTTCTTTTTTTTACAAGAGAGAAAGAAACTTGGTCTATCCGAGCCAATCAAAAAATACTATTTGGCCGAGATTAAAATCACCTATAAATCTCAGTGGGGCTCATTTCTCTCTCTTTCTTTCTTTCTTTCGTTTTCTCTTTTTTTAAACTTTTAGAGAGCGATATGTCAGAATCCTCATCAAAAGATTTCAGAGCCCAACAAGCTGTTGAAGTCTATACGCAAGGAACTAAGGCTTGGTTCCCTGATCAAGAAGAGGGCTGGGTTTCAGCTTCTTGTGTTCTAAACACTATAGAAGGTGACAAAGTCACATTGACTTTTGAAGACGACACAGACGGCAAGGTAAAGCTACTTGGAATCTTTTTATACACAACAAAACTAACTTTGGTATAGGAACATGTATTCGAATCCACTTTGACCGAAATCACAAAAAACAAAGGGTCTACTTTACCACCACTAAGAAATCCACCTAAAATGGAATATACAGATGATTTAACAAATCTGAGTTATTTAAATGAGCCTGCAGGTAAAGATATGACTACCGGAAGAGAATACGCAAATCGTTAGCTCATACGCATCTTTTCTATCAGTCTTAAATACCATTAGAACGAGATATATGCAGCGCTTGATCTATACATATTCTGGTATTGTCTTGATTGCTGTAAATCCATTTGCTCGCGTGTCGCTTTATGATCCGGATATTGTGCAACAGTACTCGGGAAAGAGACGTGGAGAACTTGAGCCACACTTGTTTGCTATTGCTGAAGATGCCTATCGATGTATGAAGCGAGAACACAAAAATCAAACAATTGTAGTTTCAGGTGAAAGTGGTGCTGGTAAAACTGTTAGTGCCAAATTTATTATGAGATATTTTGCTACAGCAGATGACGAAGAAGGTGCAACCAAAAAGAAGAAGACAGACGGATCTATGACGGAGGTTGAAGAGCAGATTTTAGGTAAAAAAAAAATAGTGTTGAAAAAAAAAAGAGGATTTGATGGTAACACAGCATAATACCTTTAGCTACAAACCCTATCATGGAAGCTTTTGGTAACGCAAAAACAACTAGAAATGACAATTCTTCAAGATTTGGTAAATACATACAGATTGAATTTGACAAGGATTCAAATATTATTGGTGCCAAAATCAGAACCTATCTATTGGAAAGATCAAGACTTATTTTTCAACCAGAGACTGAGAGAAACTATCACATCTTTTATCAGGTATAAAACATATATACACACACACACACGTACAAGCGGATCATGAAATATATTAAACCTACAATATTAGCTTTGTGCTGGTGCTCCCTCACAAGAAAAGAAAGACTTTCAGCTCAGCAACTATTCTGACTTCCATTACCTTAATCAGAGCGGCACAGGAGAAATCCCAGGCGTGGATGATGTGGAAGAGTTTGAGGTGACACAAAAGGCTTTGTCTACTGTAGGCTTATCTGTCGATTTACAGTGGAAGATTTTCCGTATCTTGGCTGCCTTACTTCATATTGGTAACATCAAGGTGACAGGCCGTAACGACGCCTTGATTTCTGAAACAGATGAGGCACTTGGCATTGCAACCAAGTTGCTCGGTATCAGCACAAACGATTTCAGAAAATGGATCGTTCGAAAGCAAATCATCACTCGTTCAGAGAAAATCGTCACCAACCTAAATCCTGCTCAGGCAACCGTCGTGAGAGACTCGGTAGCTAAATACATCTATTCCAACTTGTTTGATTGGCTTGTGGGTGTTGTTAACGATAGTTTGTCTTGTCCAAATGAAGATTTGATTCAAAACTTTATTGGTGTACTTGATATCTATGGTTTTGAACATTTTAAGAAAAATTCATTTGAGCAGTTTTGTATCAACTATGCAAATGAAAAGCTTCAACAACAATTTAACCAGCATGTTTTCAAGTTGGAGCAAGAAGAATATGTTCGTGAACAGATTAGTTGGACATTCATTGAATTCAGTGATAACCAAAAGTGTATTGAGATGATTGAAGGACGACTTGGTATTTTGTCACTTTTAGATGAGGTATGTTTTCTGTTAGACAAGAAAGAAAGAAAGGAAAAGCAGAATAACAAAGCAAAATGTAATTTTTAGGAATCACGTCTTCCAGCTGGTACAGATCAAGGATTCTGTCAAAAGTTATATGACAATTTCAGTTCGCCAGACTACAAAAACTACTTTAAGAAACCTCGATTCTCAAACGCCGCATTCACTGTGGCGCATTATGCACACGATGTTCAATATGAGGCTGAGAGTTTCTTGGAGAAGAACAAAGACTCTGTTCCAGACGAACATCTTCAATTATTACAAAATTCTGAATTCTCTTTCTTGCCAGAAATCCTGGCCAAGTCCATCGAGGCTGCCAACGCAGTGACAGCAGCAGTAAGTTGGCCCCTTTTTTTTTCTTTACCAACGCAAAAGGTGCTAATCAATTGCATTTAGGAAAACAAACGAAAGAGTATGATTGCCAGAAAACCCACTCTTGGTTCCATTTTCAAGAACTCTCTTATCAACTTGATGGATACTATTGGTGAGACAAACGTCCATTACATCCGTTGTATAAAACCAAATGAAGCAAAGGTAGCTTGGGAATTTGAACCACCTATGGTTTTGTCGCAACTTCGTGCTTGTGGTGTCTTGGAAACGATTCGCATCAGTTGCTTGGGCTATCCTTCACGTTGGACGTTTGAGGAATTTGCTGAAAGATACTACGCACTAGTTTCATCAAAGTACTGGGATCCCCAAAACAACCCAGATGTGAAGACGCTTTGTAACGCTATTTTAGAAACCTGTATTGATGATCCAGACAAATTTCAAATAGGTCAAACAAAGATCTTTTTCCGTGCTGGTCAATTAGCCTACTTTGAAAAACTTCGATCAGATAGATACAATGCATGTGCCATTACGCTACAGAAGAACATTCGGCGATTTGTGTATCGCCATCGCTATGTACGCATGCGTGAATTGGTCATTCAAGTTCAAGCTGTTGTCCGTAGACGTGTTGGTCAAAGACAGTTGCGTCAACTTCAAGAAGAAAAGGCAGCCCTTGTCATTCAAAAGAACTTTCGTAGATTTGCCGCTCGCAAAGAGTTCATGGCCAAGAAGGACTTTGCTCTTAGACTTCAAACAGGTTTGTATAAATACCAAGTAGTACCTCTATTGATTACTTACCTTTTATTTTTGTTTTTCAATCAGCCATTCGTGCCCATGACGCTCGTCAAAAACATCATGAACTTGTACGATGCCATGCTGCTGTACAGATTCAACGTTGTGTTAGAGGAATGTAAGTATTCATGTACTAGATGTCTACAAAGGGAGAAGAAGCTGACTTGCTATGTGCTTTTAATAGGTTGGCTCGTAAATGGTATAAAGCTCAGCTTCAACATGTCATTAACCTACAATCATGCATTCGTGTCCGCTTTGCTCGCAAGCAACTTTATGCCCTAAAGGCTGAAGCCAAATCAGCTAACCACTTTAAGGAAGTTTCCTACAAGTTGGAAAGCAGAGTAGTTGAACTCACACAAACAGTAACCACTTTAAAATCTGAAAAGAACGAGTTGGCACACAAGGTCACTGATCTTGAAAGTCAAATTGCAGCTTGGACCAGCAAGCACAATAAGCTAGAGCAAGAAACCAAGTCTGCAGAAGCAGGCTTCATTGAAAGCCGAGTGCCTCGCGAAGAATTTGATTTAATCAAGCAAGAAAACGAAACCCTCAAGAACGAACGCTCAGAGGCTCTTGAAAAGGCAACAGACCTGACTGCACAAGTCGATCAACTAAAGCAGGAGATCAAAGCTCAAAAAGATACCATTCAATCACTAGAATCTAAAAAGGTTGAAGCCCCTGCTGTAGACAATGAAGAATTGACCGACTTAAAGGCCCAGATTGCAGCCCTGAAGGCTCAATTGGCCAAGGCTATGCACAGTCGCCAAGGTGCCCTTTCTCCTGGCAATCCAAACAAGAGCCGCTCTGTTTCGCCTGCTAATGTTAGAAAACCTTCCCCTCGTCCAGTAGAGGAGAGTGTAGAGCCTAATCATGTCAAATCTCTTTCTCAGACAGCTTCCAAACTCACGAACCGCAAGGCTCGACGCAACAGTGCTGCTGATATCGCCAGTATTATTCCCAAATCAGCCATTGATCAGCTCCGTAGAGCAGAAACACTTGGTAATGGAAAGAGCCCTCGTCCTACTTCTGTTGGCATCTTGAACACACTTGCAGGTGGCAAGAGTAGTCGACTCGATATTATTTCCGATAACCCAGAGGAAGAGGTATGCATTTTTATTGTTATGATTGCTATAGTTATTTATTTTGTCTCCTTAATATCTAGATTGATGCAATTCTGAGACAAATTGACCCTCTTCAAGATGAAGTATTAGAAGGTCTGATCCGATCACTCAAGATTCCCACACCTAGCGACAAGAACCCTCCTTCTCAAAAGGAAGTCATGTTCCCAGCACATATCATCAGTATGTGTGTTAATGACATGTGGAAGATTGGCTATAACCGTGAATCTGAAAACTTGTTGTTTGCTGTAATGGATACCATCCAAAAACAATGCTTGGTAAGCAAAGCTACTATCATATATATATAAAAAAATACATCATAAGATTTATCATTATATTTCATATAGAGCTTTACTGGAGAAAATGCTATCGTTCCTTGTGCATTCTGGCTTACCAATGTACACGAGTTGCTGTCACTCATTGTTCAGTCGGAAAGCCGCATTCAATTTGAGATGAAAGAAAGAGGAAGTGGTGCCCGCTGGCGTGAATTCGAAAAGCTGATGCAAACAATCAAGTTTGAAATGCAGTGCCTCGAAGACAATATCTTCCATTCATGGATGAAAGAGGTTAAACGAGTCTATAGTAAGATGATTATACCTGCCGTTATTGAGAACCAATCTCTCCCTGGATTTATTACCAGTGATTCGGGAAGATTTCTCAACAAGCTCCTGTTGGGTTCTTCAGGCCCTGCCTTCACTATGGATAACCTTTTGGGCTTCCTCAACAAGCTTTACCGCACTATGAATTGTTATTTCTTAGAAGCATCTGTCGTCAACCAAGTACTTGTTGAAATCTTGAAAATGACTGGTGTAACTGCCTTTAATGACCTGTTGATGCGAAAGAACTTTTCATCATGGAAAAGAGGTAATTTTACAATGTTCATATTTTTGATAAATGTAACTTAATGTTGTTGTTTTCTTTTTTTTTATTAGCCATGCAAATTCAATATAACATCACTCGAATTGAAGAGTGGTGTAAGGGTCACAGCATTCCTGAAGCAGCTCTTCAACTTGAACACCTGATGCAAGCTACTAAACTGCTCCAATTTAAGAAGGCCACCTTGGAAGATATTGAAAACATTTACGATGTGTGTTGGATTTTATCTCCTACACAAATCCAAAAGTTGATTTCTCAATACCATGTTGCTGATTATGAAAACCCTATCAAACCTGAAATTATTCGTGCTGTCGCTTCTCGTGTTGTCAGTGGAGACAAAGATGATGTCTTGCTACTAGATTCAATCCCTATAGATGATACCACCGATGCTTATGAAGTGCCCAATCCTCGTCAAACAACATCACATCTCTATTTGCCAGCATGGCTTCACTTGAAACGTATTCGTCGCTTGATTTTATTGGAGAATGCCATGACCGAACGTGAATCAGAAGCCAAGAGAGACGACATATTGAATGCCTCAACAAAGTTGTCTTTGACGGCTTAATTTGTGAATATTTTACCTTTACTCTATTTACTGTTAATCTTGTTTTATATATATATGTATATGTTTAAATTAGAATTGTACAAATGCGTCTATAAACGCACACTTATACTTATCAATGTAATACTAATCGCTATATTATAAATTAAACAAAATGTTTTGTTTGTTTTCTTTGTTTGTCCTGTCATATTGATCAATTGGTTTGTTGCTATATCACAAACGTGTTTGTGTTGGGTTGCTGACATTAAACATCAGCATGTTAAAGGCTAAGACTTTTTGCCTTATGTGTCACAATAGATTGACTTTTCAACTTTATTGTCATACAAGAGCTTTTTGCTATTCTCACCTACATGCTTCATAGCTACCTCAGAGACCACTACAGCTATTGAAGAAAATAGGGCAATAATCAAAAGAAAAAGGAGAATACGATGTCTCAAACTGCTTAAATAGATTGTATTTTATCTGAGTTGTATTCCTATACATCTGCCTTTGTAGACAAGCATATAAAAGTTGTGTAACGCATTAGTTTAATTTCATGATTAATTTTCTGTTTTAATTTACTAGTCTTTGTTCTCTTGTTTTAACACATGGTTTATTGTCTTCTTTCTTCTCTTGCAAAACAAAAATGAAACTATACAATTTTGTTATTAGTTTGCATACATCTGGATACCTATATGCTTTGTGTTTCCTTTTAAGCTGTACCTTGGTCCACGCTGACAGAAATCAAATAAGCAAACCTGCACAACCCGAGTTGAGTGATTCAAACGATTATATTGTTGTGTTCAAGCCAGATGCCACTTCTGCAACAATAAAAACACAGATAGAATTAATGCAGACGCAGCAAACCAACAATAGACCATCTAGTAACAATACAGCATCTCATAATGCTACATCTATCTCCTCGAACAAGACGATGATTGCACAAATTACAAAATTACCTACAACTTACAATAGTATTGGAAATTTTAAGTGGTATTCTGGCCGATTTGATCCGGAAACCATGAGAAGTCTATTAAACAACAGTTCAACAGCTAACTCAACAGAGCAACCCAAGAATAACCATGAAGTTGTCCACTATTATATTGAAAATACAGCTTTCTCTTTACAAGAATTTATACAAGTCGATCCGCCAAGTTGGGTATGAACAAATATGTACTTCTTGAGACAAAAATCTATAACTCTCTTCACAGGGTCTTGATAGAATAGATCAGCGTGAAGGAACAGACAATAGATATTCTTTTGCCAACAGTATGGTATGCTAAAATTCGACTGCTTTCTTTTGTAAAGTGCATCAAACTCATTAAATGTTATAGGGTAAAGGTGTTACTATTTACTTGATGGACTCTGGAATTCTTGAAGATCATGAAGATATTGCGGGAAGAGTGACTGTAGGAAAAACTGTAGTGGGCGATCTAGACAATTCTAGTGACGAGAATGGTCATGGAACGTTTGTTGCTGGTGTTTGCTGTGGAACAAAGTATGGTGTAGCCAAAGAAGCAGACATTGTGTCTGTAAAAACCCTAGATAATAAGGGCAATGGTCATCTCTCCGATCTATTAACTGGACTACAATGGGTAGTTGATCAGCATGTTTCAAAGCCTAATGCTAAAAGTATAGTGAAGTAAGAACATACGTAAATTAGACATTTGAAATGCACACTAAATCTAAGACATTATATAGTTTATCGTTAGGTGCATTTTATAGCCAAGCTACAAACGATGCTATAGAGCAGGCTATGTCTCTGGGTATTCATTTTGTTGTTGCAGGTAAATTATAGATATTCAAAAAGTGCAATTGTTACTTACTATTCTCTGTAAATCGCATAGCCGGAAACTATGGAGAAGACGCATGCAAGTACTCGCCTAGTTCTACGCCTGGTGCGGTAACCGTAGGTGCCATTGATCAAGACGACTCTGTATCATACTACTCTAATTTCGGAAAATGTGTCGATATGTAAATTAATTTAATATTATGATAAAATATTATTCATTGACCATATTACATATGATTAGATTTGCTCCAGGCACAAATATCAAGTCAATCTGGCCAACTTCAAAAGATGCAACACATGTTCTTACTGGAACATCCATGGCTGCACCACGTAAGTTGTACTTGCTACTTTGTAATAGAATTGTAGAGACGACTTACTTTGTTTCTTTTGCCTTATACTAGATGTCGCTGGGATAATGGCTATCTTTCTATCTCAAAAAGACTATACTCCCGCTGAGCTAAGCAATTACTTGAAGAAGACTTCTTCATTAATATCTGAGAATTTTGCCATAAACAATACAGGATCCTATTACAATGAGAACAAAACTGTAGTTGACAATGCTATAGCATCAGGGTATAAGGTGCCAGGTCGTCAAGATCAGAAGACATTGGTAAACATCGCTTTTAGTCATCCAAACGACAGCCAACCTTTTTGGATCTATGGTCAAGCGTTGAGCGATGGAACATCGATGTTGAATTCACAAGCTATCACATTGATTATGGCTCCATTGATTGCATTTCTCCTTCTTTTGCTTTAAATACAATAGACTAAACTTGTTTGTATTTGTCTGTTGCTATACCCGATATACGCGTTACCCTAAACCTTAGTACATCTACATCTAAATAAAGCATGATATCAATTTAGTGTGATTTGGATTTTCTCTTTTTTTTCCGCATTTAATTTATTGAAGGAGCCTTTGTTGCTTTAATTGGAGCTTCATATAGTTTTTCTTTGAATCATCTTGTGGCTATCATATAAGTTGATAAACCATTAAATCTAGTACTTTAAAGAAAAAAGAAGATCAATTATTTTGTTAATTGAAAATGGAAGTTATAAAACTTGAGAACATGTTTAGTACCTTTTAAGCATAACCTTTTCTTAAAATCTATTTGATGCAAGTAAATATTGGCTTTTGTTATCAAAACAAGCAGTTCAGATTCACCTCAAGAGAGATTAAGAAAGAGTTTCACTGTTGAACCGAGAAAGACAACTATGATAGCGGTATAGTAAGAGCATGGCCTGAACAAAGATAATGAAAACAAATCTTGAGAGACCAAAGGAAACATCATCCTTAAATTAGACGCAATACTAATTGGTGCTTCTCCAACAATTTTATTAAAGCTTGACGGCTGGAAGGCAGAATATGATACTAAAGAACATTTTCTCTTTTTAACAGAAATTTGTCTTGCTAGTAGCTCTCTATAAGCTGTTCTTTGTGTGAACTAAGACTCATAGAGACAAACAGTTGCAACAACTAGTAGCGGTAAACTTTTTGATACAAAGATTTTCAGTCTTTTACTCTTTCGATGTATGTACTCAAGGGCAAAGCCCACAGGCTCTAAATTAACAAATGTCTATCTGTTGCTTGAGATACATGTAAAGAGCATAAATCGCTAATGAACTATTGAATTGCTTTGATTACGTATAATTTTGTACTTGTTGTTGCTCTTGTATGCTTTGTTTAAGCATGAATCTTATATAGTTCTTCACTAAGCATGCCCAGAAAAAAAATAACCGACTGTCATTCAGGCTTTGAAATGCCTGACATGTAACAAAAAATGGAGAAAAAATAAAATATATGCGCGGTCGGGGAATCGAACCCCGGCCCTTCGCGTGGCAGGCGAAGATTATACCACTTAACCAACCGCGCTTCGATATTTTTTTTTTATGTCGGTTGTATATAAATGTTTGCAACTATGTCCGGGCCGAAAAGTCACGTGGAGACCGCACAAATCCGGTAATTCATGTAAATTTGAGTTTAAATCATCGAATTGGGGTGTGTATAAATCTGAGGAATAGCTATCATTTGAAAACTTTCTCTACTTTTTTGCATTTTTTATCCAAACTGACTGTCATTTGAGTAATGAATTGCTTTTGCATCAAAGGAGACATTGAGAACAGAGGATTAGAAATTGAATTCAGTCATAGCAGAACGACTGTAAATCCTATATAGTCAATGGTCTGTAACATTGGCAGTACTTGCTCTTACTTCTAATGACTGTTCTAAATTCATATTTCGTCTAAAAAAAAAAGATGCTATGTGATCGAACTTGAGGTGTTGATACTAGAATTTTATTAGAGAGCTTCCATTCGATTAATGTGTCAAACCTTTCTATTGTGTTGATGTATTAAATAGCATATATGACTCAGATACTTGCAAACCAATATACTTTAGTGACATATAATTCAGCCCACCAATATCCTAACAAAACTTCTTATATTCAATTTGCTAATTAGTCTTAAAAAGCACAGCCTACACCAAACGTACTGCTCGTATTGCAGGCCAATGTCTTTCTAAAACATGTTTGGGATTGACAACTGAATACACAGATTGTATACTGGAAAGTTTATTGTTTTAAAACGATAATAGAATATTTCACCTATTTATTACAAAATATGTTCATAGCAAGTCTTTGGTTTTATTGAATCTACTTTTTTTTTTTAACTTTGTCAATAGAGTCTATGATTATCTTTACAGACCATCAATGTTAAACATGTATAGGTTATGGTTGGTAGACGCTGTCACCAGTTGGTCTGCAAATTTGAATTTACTTGGCCAAAAAGCGCTAATCACTCTGCAAAAGAAAATGGAATTACAGACGAGGCATTTCCTTATACAAATAAGCCCATCCAACTTGGTTTAAACTTCAAATAGCTTTTTTGATGGTCTCAACTACTTTCTTTTTCAACATGGCGAAGGGCACGAAAGTTGTAGTGCTTGCGACATCAGACTTTTGCTTCTTTTTAAAAACCTATTTTATGTTCTTCATCGACCATCGTTACGTTGACGTTTTATCGACACCAAAGTAATTTTCTTTTTTAATCTAATTCTGTCAAGGCATTATCGTCAAGAGTGTTTATCTATCATCTGCAAATAATTCATAGAGTCTTTAGTTTTAGCAAGTTAAGAAACTATTGACAAGGTGTCTCGCTTTACGCACAGCATATCTCACTTGTTATATTTTTGTTCTTTGAATAGCACTTGTTGTTTGTTTACAGGCGGTGAAAATATGACTGTATTCTCAAACACAATCAAGACTTGTAGGCTTCTAGTTTATTCAATGTCTAATAGTAGAACCAAAAAAAAAATCAAATTGCAACTTTAGGATTAAAGATATCAAGGAATTCGAAACCAATTTACTGTCTTCAAAAAAAAAAAAGAAACTGTTTCGTTGCAATAGACTATTGCTGTACGTTGAATACAGATCGAATAATATGTTGACTACCTCTGTTTCTTAAGGTTCTAATTCTATCAATATACGTTTTATCTCAAGCATATTTGGTTCATATGGAGTGAGGTTCAAAAGGGGGGTGGAAGAGCAAGAGCGATGTTGCTAACCTCTTGTGAAAGAAAAGCATAACAGAAGAAAAAGATGTTGGTAATATGGCTGTATCTATAAAAGATAATGATCTTGTACCATAGAATCAAGGCTGTTGCTAGGTGTGATGTCAATACTTACAAAAAATAGTATAATGGGGCTCATATCACTGTTACCAAGTGGAAAAGCAAACTTCTTTTCAGAATTACACATTAATCTTTTGTAGATACGAGCATGAATAGTTTGTTGTTAAAAAATCATGACTAAACCTAGTGAATCGCTTACTATGTTCAAATGTGGTTAATCCAAAAAAAAAAGAGAGAAAAGGCCAATAGTGTGTAAGAATAAGAAGAAGAAGAAATCCTTAACAATAATATAAATTTGCATAAAACATGTATAATAGATGTAAAGAAGAAGAAGAGAAAATGTCCATCAGTTGCTCTTTTTTTATTGATACTGAACGGTATAGAATGCTTGAGATCCGTGTGTAATAAAGGTATTTTCGTTATCTACTAAATCAGGTTCTTTCGAAATTCAACAGTGACTCAGGACTGCAAGCATAGTTTAATTGAATAGCATATTTTATGTCTTTAAAGCGTAAAGTGCAATCGAAATCTTCTAAAACTGTTTGACCCCCCCCCCCAAGAAAGCTAGAAAATCGATTATTTTAGAAATTGTCTCAGCTCGTCTTGGGGTCTCGAGTAAACCAAAATGGGAAACAGTTGTTCTAAAAAAGAACCTCAAGTTAATCAACAATCCCTCAAATGTAATACGCTTTGAAACTCCTCCAGTGTCTTTGTTTCTTTATTTTCTCTTGTTTTCTTTTTCCTTTTCTCTCTTTTTCTTTTTTGTAATTTACGTTTAGAAGCGTTTTGTTCTCCTTCTTGTCCTTAATTTCCTCTCTCTCAGAAAGAAGCGAGAAAAGGGATAGTGGAGGAAAATCAAGACGTATTTGAATAGTAAAGTAATCATTGTTTTCTTTATAACTTTTAGTTTTAATGTTTCATTAGTTCTTTTTTTGCACTTTTCTCTTATCATAGAAAACAATAAACATGTATTCCCAACAACAACAACAACAACAACAACAACAACAACAACAACAACAACAACAACAACAACAACAACAGCGACAACAGGCGCCAAGTCATTATCAAATAATTGAACCATCAAACACAAATTATGCTAAAGCGCCGACAAGCTCTTATTTTAATCCAATAAAGACAACAAGCAATCACCCTTATAACCAACTCCAAAGACCGCCACCACCACCACCACCACATCAACAGCCCTATCACCAACAGCCACCTTCTCAGCATCATGCAATCCAACACGGTTATGGGGTTGTACCACCTGAGCCAGTGCCGAGCGCCACGGATGCACAACCCACACCGCCACTATCTATACCTCAATTGGCTGATTTTGCCTCAAGTATGGTCTACTTGATGTGGCATGCACGAAGGCCATCTGTCATGCAGTTGCATGAGTTATCAAAGCTTATTCAATCTACAGGAAATGCAGGCGACCAGAATCTGACGCATTCAAAGGAAACAGCTATTATAGCCAATCGTACCAGCAGTGCTTTTAGAAAATTCTGTAAGCAGGTAAAGAGAATTTGTTTGATTTTTTTTTTTTTTACTGTTCTTATCCTTTCTTTTAATAGATTTTAACGGCGACTCAGCTTTCAGAATCAGTCATTCTGCTCTCTTTGAAATATATTGCCATGTTGCTGCAGAACAGTCCATCTATACATGGTGCAGATGGATCTGAATATAGATTGTTTACAGTTGCCTTGATGCTTGCCAACAAATTCCTGGATGACAACACTTTTACCAACAAAACTTGGTCAGAAGTGTCAGGCATGAAAGTGACAGATTTGAATATTATGGAATTGGAATTTTTAGATGTGCTTCGGTTCAAGATGTTTATTAAGAATGATGAATATGAGCGATGGAAGTCTGCCTTATTTCTACTTCGAAACCAACTGATGAATGCAGATGAATTACAGAAACAAGAAAATCAACAAAAGTTGTTGGAAGAAACCCTCAAAGGCATTGTATTACCCAATAGCCATATTCAACAACAACAACAACAACAACAACAACAACAAGATCAATATCAATTCTTATTGATGCTCTCCAAGGCACAGTTACCTCAGTTCCCTACACAACCACTTAATCGACCTTTGACTCGAGTACCCCTTCGTATACCTTTACAGCCTGTCTGGAGAAATCAACAGTATGATTATGGGCAGACGAGTGCAGCCACATCCACAAACACCACCACCACAAACACCACCACAAACACCAGTAATTATCCATCACAAGCCAAGACAACCGATATCTATTATACGCCTACATCAGCCAATCCTACCATGTATATGGCTAATCCATCACAACAACAACAACAGCCACAACAATCGTTCCCAACACCACAACAATCCTTACCTCAACCACCTTCGTCTGCTCAAATGCCTCTATCGATCCATCCACCTGTCACTACCTATCAACCACCTGCCCAAACAACAAGAATAAGTCTACAAGATTACAATGGTCCAAACACACCCAATACCAACATGATTCACAATACCACGCATAATGCAGAAACCATACCATACTACAAACTGACCCCTACCACCACCACCACCACCACCACCACACCCACATCTCAGCCTATCTATAACAACAAAAACCCATACAACCCTACACCACCACCACTTCGAACTCGTACATCTTTTTATGGTGAACCAGCTACTTCCTATGATGGGTCATCCAATGATTATTATTCACGAGTACAGCCAGCTGGTTATCATCCTCAATATCACTCACAGGTAATATATAAACTATCATCTATCACATACCATCCTTACATTCCCCTTCTCTCTCAGACACAACAAACCTATAGACCTGATCATCCACCTGCTAAAACTGCTTACAAGTATAATCGTCCTATGCCGGAAGATCCGCTGACTGCAGCTGAATCTTATAGGAGCCATCTTAAATGATAGTTTATGTACAACACATGTCAGATGATGATTGCCCTATCAAAAACAATCATAATAAAATTCCAAGCAATAAGAATGATCACGCGTATAGGGGAGAAAGAGAGAGAGAGAGAAAGAAAGAAAGAAAGAGAGAAATGGTTACGTTATAGATATGAAAGTGGGTGTCAGCAGACTTTTATGTTGATTTAAAAAAAAAATAATAACAATTTTCTTTCTTTTTTTCCTCTTTTTTTTTTTCTTTCTTTCTCTTTTTTTTTATATGATAGAAATGTCGTCAACTCCTTTACTTTCCGTCTCTTGTCAAAGTCTCGATTCAATTGAACAGACAGACAGATTAGCGACTTTATGGATAGGTACTATAATACACAGAAATATCGCTATTTCAAAAGGGTGGATTGTTAATATTCAATAGCATTTAATAAATCTAAAAATTACATTGAAAATGGCCAGCGATTAGAGAATATGTCCTGGAGACTATGGCAATATCAAAGACAGCCCACCAATAAGATTGACAACAACGCTATCAAACGATTTATAACTTCCGTCCTCTTGTCACCTGCTGTTCTTCATGACGCAGATTCACACGAGGTTGCACAAGAAGAATGCTACAACAGAGAACTCTCAAGTAGCATCATTCTAGTCAACCATAAGCATCAACCATCACCATCGCAACAAGAAAATAACACAATTAGGATGACTAAAGAAGTAGAAGACGAAGATGAAGAAGATGAAGAAGAAGAGGATTATTATCTAAGTGATGATGATCTTTATGAGGAAGAAGAAGAACAATTGAACGATATCAATACGAATTTTGTTAGGGATTTCCAAAAGACACAACCAAGACCCACTACACCTCGTCGATCACTGCTATCTGATCTATTTAGCAGAGTATCATCTCCACCTTCACTACTATCCAACTCCACTTCCTCATTCACCAGCACAAACACAAATCATTCATCCATAGAAGACCAGCAAACACAACAACATATTTTTCAAAAGAATCATCCGACACTCTCTATCTTGCAAGAGAATGGATCAACGCCAAATGAAGTAAGATGGCGAGAGTCTTTTCATGGCTGGTGAGAATGACAATTTTGAAAAATAAAATAAAATGTGTTGTTTTGTCTATGTAACAGTTGTCAGAATAAACCCAAGTTTGTCAAATACGAGTCCTTGATTCAGCCTATTTTAAGAGAATGTGCTGTGAGTGACCATCCTGTTTGTCTGTGTGTATTTGATTGAATAGCCATTGATAGTTCTAAATCCAATGACTGTTAGTAAGGCAAGCAGTAACTTGTTTGCTCAGCTTATCATTTAAACCACATTGTTTCTTGCGATGATAGCACTGACAAGTATCATTCAAAACCTTGTGTCAATTTTGAAACTAGTAGTAAAGATGAAATGCCAACATGTACTACCCCCCCCCTCACCTGAATAATTTCCCAGTTGAGCATAAAATTGCAAGAGACAGATTGAAATGATAGAGTGCCTCGCCCTTTCTGGGATGAAAGATAAGGAAATGACTATCTGGGGGAGGGGGGATTAGATGTTAAAGAGCCTGATGTTGTCAATAGATCTTGTCGGGTTATTTGAGGCAGCCCTTTTTTTTTTGGTAAATTAAGGATTGTTACTACGTCGTTAACATAGATGAACATATTGGTTAGCGGGTTAGATATGTTCTTATAAAAATAAACAGAGAGTATGTTGTAAGCCAATGAAAGGTAAACACTCAGTTAAAATGCAGGATCCATCATTAGTATAAATAGAGCTAGAAAATGTAAAAGGACAACTTTCTTTTGAATTTTCGAATATAAAAAAGTTTATAATAGATGTACAACAATTAAATCAAGAATAGACACACACAACAGTCGGACTCTAACACCATTTACCATCCTTGCCAACCTTCTAAATTGGATTCAAATAATTCGTCTTCACCACCTTCTACTACTTGACAGATGGGTGTGAATGATGAACGATCAGCACATTCCTTGACGTATTTCTGAGCGTATTCCAGACCATGTCTACGCTCTCTACGACTAGCCTTACGACCAATCCAAGTATAGATCTGGTGTC
Organism: Blakeslea trispora; assembly: GCA_025331445.1. Classification (NCBI taxonomy): domain Eukaryota; kingdom Fungi; phylum Mucoromycota; class Mucoromycetes; order Mucorales; family Choanephoraceae; genus Blakeslea; species Blakeslea trispora. The sequence continues at coordinate 266,197 of JAIWNE010000034.1, read as the reverse complement.
CAACATCAAAGATAAAGACACCATGTGTATCAAACATGTCGCTCGAAATACTGTCTTCAGCAACCAATTCGTACTTTAAGTGACCCAAGCCAAATGGACCGGAAGAAGAGAGACGCAAGAGACGTTTGATGCCCATATCTTCTTCTTCTTCAGATTCCTCTTCTTCATCAGCAACATCACCTTCAGAACCAAGTGCTTCAAAGAATTGTCGTTCACCACTACCGGAACTTTGTTCTGTTTTTTTTGGGGAAAATGAGATTTCATAGGATCCAACCCTGTAGAGCCACTTACCAACAATGATCATCTCACCACTACCGTTACGTTCGGAAATGAGTTGAGAGATATACTCGGCAGCCTTGGCTCTCTCAATACCATTGGCCTTCTCACCTTGCCATTGATAGATCAAGTCACCTGTGTCGAGAATAAAGACAGAGGTAGAACGTAAACTCTCATGGCTAAGTGGTACCTCAGAAATGACAACGGCATTTCTCGTACGGGATCCTTCAAGTTGCTTGGGACGATGAACACGCAATAGACGAGTAACCACTTGTTCTTCTTCAACATGATGAAATCCAGATGCATAACCACCTTGAAGGTAAGTGATGTGTCCAAAGTAACTAGAGAACAAGGCAGATTCCTTGTGTTGAACTTCACGATGTTGGGAAGCAAGACTGTCGAGGACTGGGATGTGTGTTCAAGTTAGTTGCTTAGTTACAGTGTATATTCCACTTACAATCGTCTAGTTCAACAGTTTTGTATGCAGCAGTACCAGCTTCATCTTGTGTTGTTTCCAAACCAAGCCAGAAATGAATTTTATGAATCAAACCATCTGAGTTTTGTTTCTTGGTAGTCTAATAACAATCCAACAGATTAGACCAAATGAAACGATAGATGTTTACTTTACCTTCAAAACAAGATAACTATCACCTAAAAGCAAAAAAAAAAAAAAAAGAATAAGAAAGAGAGAAAGAGATAGAAAAGAGAGATAGCTTACCTTGATAAAACTTGCCATATTGATTGGTTGGAACAGGCTCTAGATTGAAATTGTTTACTCTCCAGATCCACATACCACTTTTTAGAGAGAAAAAAAGAAAGAGAGCTTATCAGATCCCATACTCGAAATAAACCTTAGCATCTAACTTACGTTTCATGACCAATAGGCGACCCCTCATAATTCCAAGCTGTTTCAAGTTCACCTTCTTCTTTACGGTGTTGTTTCTCAAGTTCAGAACCAAAGTTAGCCAAGTTGGTTTCTTCAAGTTCTATTCAGACTTTGTTAGTGTGTCATCCACTTGTCTTTTACGAGAACTTACTCCAAGTCGAGTTTTTAAGCATAATGTATGTATTTTAAGGGGAAAAAAAAAAGAAGGATAAAAGGGAAAGTTAATTTTCGTTTTTTGAAATATGCTTTTTCCATTTTATTGCCGGATAAAGTTCACCCGGGAGATCATCTTTAGACTTGTTCTCGGTTAGGGTTTCCCGGAACCTAATATCTCTCTTTTTTCTTTTTTTTAAAAGAGAAAGACCGAGTCTATGAATAAGACTGAGGTGGATGGTGAGAGAGAGAGAGGGTAATTCTGCTACTCGAGTTATTTGAACAATGGTTCTTGAAGAGGAAAATTATCCACTAAAGTAAAGCCTATAACAAACAAATGGTTTTTTTTTTTATTTGTTGATGAGAAAATCCAGTTTTCTCTCTATCTAAAAAAAAAAAGCATAAACACTCTCTATCCCTTTCAATCTTGATCATATTCTTTTTGTAGCTTTTCTATTGCATCATACAGTCTTTGCGTCAACTTGATCCGAGTCGCCTCCTTGTCCAGCTTTCCTTCCTTCCATTCTTTCAAAATATCTGAATAATAGACAGGTTCACCAAAGACAAGCGTAATGGGTTTTCCCAAATGAACAAGTTTAGTGCCATACAATGGCTTTGCCAAATGCATTCCTCTATGCCAAACCGGAATCACAATGGGCTCATGATCCGCATCCATCAGAATACGTCCTACACCCCATTTGAATCGAATCATCTTGTTTTCCTGAACAACTTTAGCTTCAGGATAGATATGGATCCAGCCTTGATGATTGACTTTATCAATGGCAAAATCAATACCTGGCTGATAAATACCTGCACCACGCATGGTTGGAATGGTCTGTCCAAGTGCAAAGAAATAAGACCGAAAACTATAACAAAAAAAAAAAGACGATATAGTCCCTCCTAAATCAAAATCATTTCAAATGTAACTTACATTGAGGTATAACAAATGTCAGCAGCACCCAATACCCACCGCATTTTATGAACAGAAAACAATGTCTTTGCAGGTAAGATGCCCCATAAAAATGGATCATCTAAAACAGACTCATGATTGGATACTATAAGCTAGGGTCAACATACAGATATTGTTTCTATTTTCATCAAGAAAGTCTACCTGTAATGATGCCCTTTTTTCTATGAGGGTCTTCTAGAATATTCTTGAATTGCTCTAGACCATGTACTTTAAGTTGACTGCAGTGCATAAATCCTTTGGCTGCTAATCCCGTTGTGCCAATGACCAGACTACTCATAAGATTCCAAGCAACACCATCACGTTTAGGATCGGGAACTGTGAACCGTTTGAGGATCGACTTGGGTATACTTTCCCAAACAAAGGGAGGTGGAACATAGGGTCTAGGTGGTAGTGGGTTAGACCTGACTGGTTTATAGTACCAATAAGTGGCACCTAAAGCGAGTGTTGTAGCTATGCCGAGTTTCTTTTTACTCAGCCTGGAAGTTGTTGCTGTCATAACATAAAATCCAATTTTTTTTTTTTCTGTTTTATGCAAATATAAAAAAAAAAAGAAAAGGAAAAAAACAACAAAATAAAAAAAAAGAATCGCGTTACTTTAAAAAAAGACCCTTTTTACACACAATGCCATTGTTTATGTCGATCTTTTGAAAATGCCAAATTACGTCTATCACTAAGCAAATGGGATTGCCATTCAACAGAGCCTTCCAATTGTCCCAAGCAAAAGGTCTGCAGCGAATTCAATGAGAGTATCATGTCTTCCATCTGTAATTCTACTATCCTGCCACCTTCAGATACAGTCAAATGACGCAATGACGCAAGCATGTTTGATTCAGTAATGCGTTCTATCGTTTGTTTGGAGATCCAGACGCCAAACAAATAGAGCTCTTTCAGTGCCTCACTATAGACCAAGCCAGTCAAATAGTCCTCATGCCCTTCTCTTCTTTGACGAAGCTCAAATATCTCGAGTTGAGGTAAAGCTCTCAACAAGTGATACAGTCCATTCACTGATATCCTTGGAAAACAAAGACGCAACTCAACTAAATGATGACAGCCTGATAGATACCGTAAAGACGCATCCGAGAGTAACAAGTCATGCTGTATGGTTGCATAATGACGAATCTCACGCTGATGATTGACTGCCTCCTCTTTTGAATGATGTATCAGCTTTTGTGCTTCTGGTGGGTGTCTTTTACATCCCTTCTTTCTTTGATCTAGACTGGGTTCAGATGTGGTCAGAGAACGTATCTTCTTTGGATAGATGTTGATTTTGGGTGACAGATCAAGACGTTCAAGCGTATGTGGGTTCAGTTGATGCACAACCATGTCTATCTCACCTGTGCGGAGTCGAGTAAGGCGAAAGTCCCGTAAGGCTCTCAAGTGTAGAACAACATGACGTATGTTGACTAGATGAGCAGGATCATTGCAAGAGACATGAAGACAGGTGATTTGCTTGCCAAACTGACCAAGACAAAGCCATGATAGACTACTCAGATCGATATTGAGCATCTTGAGTGTCCTTAGATTAGGCCCGATCTTTTGAAACATGGCTTGGAGAGTAGCTTGGTCAACCAGACAGGATGAGATATCTAGAGACTGTAGGTGCTGAAATGCTGAAAAGTGAAAAGATCCATGCTGAACTGCCAGGTCTTGGTACTGTATCGAAAGGATACGGAGATGCACAAGTTTATCTAGGATGGAGGATAGTAGTACAAAGGGCACTTTTAAGCGTTGCATAGGCTCTTTGGACAGATCCATTGTCATGGAAGCAAGATCGTGCGAGGGTCTCATTTGATAGACATGATCTCTTTGGTACTCAAAGTCAAGATATGAAGCTATTCTGTTAAGAGGATATCCATTGAGATAAAGTTCGTCTAATTGCCTTAATGAACTGATCAATGCCACAATCAAGTCTTCCGATAAGTTCCAACAACCACTCAAATCAATTGTTGTGATGGGTGTATTCAAGGCACAGGAAGTGGTTGATTGACATGACCAAAGCTCAATAGGACAATTCTTGATAAATTGAAGTAGATGACTTGTGTTGAGTATCGTATCATAATCCGAAAAATCAAGCCGAGACCAACAGGCAGTTTGGGTACGAAACAGGTGATTGAGGGATTTGCATGTTTTTGAGAGTTGTATTTTATCGCCTAACTTTGGAAGGTGGTCTATGATACGCAAAAGCAATTCAACCGGTAAATTAGGTAGCATCACTAATGCGAATAAAAGAAAAGAAAAAAGAGTACAATCTTGTAGCTTTTTTTTTTTTTATTATTTTGGAAATAAATTTCTTAGACAGCCAATAAAATGAGCGTATTTTGAGAGAATGTTTCCAAATTTAGAAGGTGCGATTGAATAAGACTGAAGTCTGACTTTATAATACTGTGAATTGGCTAATTCAATTTATGCAGTCTTGAGAAGTGGCTTTCTTGGTCGCTTCATTTGTTGTGAAGCTGAGGTAGTCTCTTCAAATGTTAACTCTTATCTTTGACCAAAACGACTCAATCGGATCTAGAAAAAATGCGAGTAAGAAGGAAGGGTATGCAACCTTATAGTCTCTTGACAATTTCAATTGCTGAACCTCTTCAACCTTATAAATGACAGCGTTATTCATGGCAAGATAACGGCCTTGCATCTTGAATAGATCTAAAACATCCATGAGGGAGCTCAAAAGATTTAAAAAGTGCTCATTTCGAGTGCCTACGAGCATTCATTTCAACTTCGTCAGCCTTTCCGCTATCCCTCTTTCGCTTTTTAGTTCCGTTATTTTTCTTTCCTACGGCCTTTGGCTTACGAAGTGTGAGCTGAACGACACCCTTCTCGCAAATCGTCAGAATAATGATCACTGTAACTCCTCTGCTTGAGGGCACAACTGCTTTCACCGGCATACCTTTCTTAGAACGACCGAAATGTCTGCGTATGTGCATGTTGAAGTCGGCCTCATCGATAAAGATGTAGCTTTTACCCCAATGCATACTGCTGTCACCTAACCACTCCAAGACTCTCCATCTTCTCAACTCTAACGTTCTTTGAGCCATTCTTGCTGCTACAATTGGCTTCAGCTTTTTAAGCGTCAAAGGAGCATAAAGTATACGGCATCTGTGGATGCTAGACAAGTTGATTGCTTCAATTTGAGGATAACTGTTGAGCACTGCCTTAGACTTCTTGGCAAAAATAAAACTACAAAGAAAGTCGGCGTGGTATGCTCTAGCTTTCCTATTCTCTGAGTTCATTTTCTTTGGCCAGGAAGGCGTTTTTTTTTCATCATCATTATACTGCTTGACATAGTGTTGAGCAGTCCTTTCAACTATGCCAACTATAAATCCAGCCTTACGTGCTGAAAGACCCTGTTCAATAGCAAAATCCAACAGTTTCTGGATTTGTATGGACCTCTAACTTTTGCAGTGCTCTTCTTTTTTGTCTTATCCATACTATCTTTTACAAAGATACTTTCCTTATTATATTCGTCACTTTCGTTTTGTTTGTTCTTGCTCTCTTGATTTTAAGTTGTCTCATAGTCTGCAAGATTCAACAACTGCCTCAGGCTTGGTTCCTGTTTCTTTTTTCAGGAGTCTCGCCGTTTTTCTAATAGTGCCACTCGAGATTCATTGTCTCGGTCAAATCGCTCTATTTCTATAGGCTCATATCTTGGAATTTTAAAAGCCGTGTAAATCGACCACGTACCAAGTTCCCACCTTATTTTTCTCTGCCATAATAATTGAAAATGAACTTCACTGAAATGTTCATTGCAATCATCTTATATAATACAAGTATATCTTAGATAGTACTCAATCAAAATGCTTTCAGCTCACTCACCCTTTAGGTTCAAAGAAAAGTATGTGCAAGGGAATCTAGTACGATCGCATTTATGTGTCTTGCTAGTAGGTATCGTAGAGCCGCCCCAAGTGAAAGCTTAGCAAAACTATATCTGGCTTCGCGTCACGTATATGAGCTATTGCAAGTAGCGCAAGCATACTCAGCAAGGATAGTGCAAGGGAATCTAGTACGATCGCATTTATGTGTCTTGCTAGTAAGTATCGTGAGTGATAGCTGAAATCAATTGAAAAACCAATTAACTTCTTGTCGTCATCATACAAGTCATTCGCTAACTCCAATCGCCACGTTTATAGCAAAAGATAGTCCTCGAGAACCTGCCAATCTAGATTACACCCTGTACCTGGTGTCGATCAGTTTTATACGAAAGAAAGCAAATATTTACAAAGGATATTCTATTGTTTACGAACAGATTGATGATTAAACTATTAGTCTTTTTTTTGGCTGTAAGAGCAGTTACTCAGAGCGATATTGAGATTATTATCATTCATAGCTGTCGTTAATAAATGCATGGTGTTAAACTCATTATCTAGGGAATTCAAAAACGCTATAGCAATCTATTAACAATCTATGGTTGTTTTGGAGGTTGCAGTTGTAAAGCATAATAATACTAAAAATTACTTGTATTATAGTCTAGGCAAATACCTTATATATCTCAGTGCCAACAACATTACCATCTTTCAATTCAAGCAAGCATGTTTAAGCGCTAGAAATATGATTAAAAGTAAAATCGAGAAAGACATCAAGGCAGCAAGAAGGGTAACAAAGGTGGTTGATTTGTTTGGCAACTACATGTTTACTTTTCTGTTATATTCAAAGAATATAACAGACAAAAATACAACAAATAAAAGAGTAAAGACAAGTAAAGTCAATTAAAATCGATGACGGCCAAAAAGATAGATAGAATCTTCCTGTTCTAGTAATGAAAATGTGTTTTCTATTTATGCTTTTGCATCTACTGAGTAGCAATCCTTATCTTAAACTGAGTGCAATTGACAGTAGCTAATCGCGTGTCTTGGATGAAGGTAAATACCTCTTGCGCATTAATCAAAGGCTACCATTGGTGCAAATGCTTCGATCCAATTGTCCTGATGTAAATGAAGGGATCTGATCTTTTTTCATGTTGAATTAAATTTATTTGTCTATGTACAATAGGAACTGTGTACCTAGGCAACTGTCTAGATCTAGATTATGTCTCTGATAGGGTTGAGTATAGGTTGTATTCAACACTTTTGTTAGTCAACCACTTGCCGATGCCTTGCCTGCAGCAGGACGGTCTTTTTTTGTGATCATGTGGGACAGCCTAGAAAAGCTGCCAAATATAAGGCTTCTACTAAGTTTGTTGACTCTGTAGTAAACGATACTCGAAAACGTCCTACCAAGAAGAGCAGAACAAATTCAAAAAAGTCTAGAAGGTTGGTTGTGCTTCCGGTCCTATGGAGCTGCTCAAAAACCTTAACTGAATGCTACTCATAGGCAAGCACAATTGGAATTTGAAAAAGATCATGAGAAATGGTCTGTAGAAGATCGAAAAAAGATGGAGATCACTGATGAGAGCTCTTGAATAAGATAAAAATTCAATAGCCATATTGATCTGGTGTCGACCTCATGAAAAGTATTATAAGGATTGTTTTGTGCCCACTTTCAGGAGTGGTAGAACCAGCAAGATGGCCTGGGGTGCTATAAAATATGGTCACAAATCAGAATTGGTCTTTTTGGGCGATTGAGAAGGAGAGGAAAGGGGCTTGTATCCTCTATATTTGAGAGCGTGCTCCTCAGCTTTTATGGTAGAGAGAGAGATTTCGTGCTGATTGAGGATGGCGCTCTGATTCACAGATCAATTCTGATAAAAGGCTAGAAGATTGAGCACGGCTTGACCTTTCTTTCCTGACCTTCTCAATCTCTAGATCTTGATCCAATCGAAAATCTTTTAATGAAGATGATGGTGGCAGTCCAGAAGGAACACGAGAGAATTGGATGGCGATCTTTGGATTTTGTAGAGATGTATTCAAAAATTATCGTCCCGCCCCGTTTTTTATTTTCTCTAGTTGCAGTGATCAGAATTTAATGAAAGTAGTACCATTAGACTCAAAAAAATGGGCGATTTCTTCTATCTACTTTTTGTTAGGATTAAAAAGGTTGAATGTGATGAGCACCAACAACAATTTTTTTTTATGATAATTAATTTTGTACAATTTAAACTCAGGAAGAGCTCATTTCAACATCATGAATTTCTTCCAAAGGCTCCTCTGACTCATTTAACTTGAGGAAATCCTGATGGTACACCCTTGCTTGAACAATACAACCTTTCCAGACTTTGAGGAGATGATTTTCAGGAACCCTCTTTAGGCCTTCGTCAAGTTTTCTCTTCAACGTCTTGGCTGTCTCCTTTTACCATTTTTGTATCTCATATTCAGCTCATGAAAATGTCTCAAAGTGATTGATGAAATATATCAAAGAAATAGGTGTCTTTCAACGCTACTGCTATCGCTTTGACTGTGTTTGGGTAGCCTATTTGATTGTTATCCTTGATAATCTTTGTTACGACAGAACTATATTCCGTACTAAGACTCTTGCGAAGACGACCTACAGGTCTACTTACGGAACCTTCCGATTTGTCATTTGCTTTAGCAATCGCTCTTTGTGATGCATGAGGCGTGATGCTAAGAATGTAACTGAGTCTGGTACGTAGGTCCAAGGCTTGGGTATGAGGTTCGTCAAGAGTCCCATCGATGAGTACCTGGTACATTCGACTTATTAGGATGTAAATTTCTTCTGAGAATTTAGTCGAATCTAAAATACGATTGTACAAGCACTTTTTAAGAGCCATAATGGATAGTAGAGATGAAAGTAGAAGAAAAACGCTATTCAACCATGGTAGTCTCAACTCTGTAGACCCATGTCTCATGTGGTAGTCATGATAAGAAAAAAAAGTCGATTTTCGGGACGATCAAATTCGCGAATTTGATGTAAAAATACGATATCTCTAACAAAAATGTGAAACACCTTCACACGATTTTGATACAATACACCACGGCTTAAAAGATGTTGAAATTACATTATTTTTTGTCAGATTCTGACACGTAAACCTTGAAATTCAATTAAGGCGGTTTAAGGTTTTTTAAGCAATCTGACATTTTTTGTTGAAAGGCAAAACCCTTTCGCGAATTACTTTAAATAGGAGTTGTTTATAGTCGAATCATATCTAGCTTAGGTCTCAAAGGGGAGTTATAGTGACAAATGGCCTTTAGAGTATATAGTAATGATGATTTAACAAATTTTAGAAGTATAAGCAATAAATGGGCTAATCGCATCGGTTTAATTTTCGGATGAGCTTGGCATATGATTGGATTATTTAGGTATTATGGGCAAATCAAGCTTCTTTAATTTTATTAATTTGAATCAAATAAATGCTATATATGGGGTTTTCTTTGGGCTGATTTGTAATAGTGATGCTGCATCGGGTGTATTCAGGTTGATTGGCATGCTTGGCTTTGATATAGGTACCTTTTGGGATCATAAGAAGCAGTTTAGAAAGCAGAAATGAGATAATTTCCATGACTAGAGCCTTCAATTAGCACCTAAATCGCTTTGCAGTAACTGCGCTTGAAAAGATATACAGCCTTAACCGAGAGTAATTTTTTCGTGATTATTTCTTTTTCTTGACAGCCATCTTGAAGCAACATGCAAGGTCATGCGCAACACTAGGTGCGAGATCACTCGACACCAATATGAACAAGAGTCAGAAACAATAGAGGAAGAAAGTGAATAGCATAGAAAGTCTAAAAAGAACGAAAAAAATAAAGATTAGACGCGATCCTTTTCACATGTACTTTGTCATCAGCATGTTGTTTCCGTTAGTTGCAATTAGGTACCTCATGAGTCCAGCCAACAGTGAGAGCAATTGTCAGATATAAGCAATTGATGAAGAGAAATCCATTTGGTAAGATAGTGAAGTCAAAATAATCTAGAAGTGGTATTTCACTTGTCACGAAAGAGATTCAAAGAGATGAAGCAACCTCATCTCGGATGGAGCACTCATGTAAGCATGAGCAAAGGCGAGAAGACACAAAAAAAAGAAAAACACAAGCAGTAAAGCTGAAAGAAACCCCAAGTTCAACCAAAAAAAGATTCGGCAACCTTCAAAAGCACAGACCTCAGTAGTGGAAGGAGAATAGGTGGATAGAGATTATTTTTTGAATATGAGGTAGAGAGATGGCGACATGAGAAGAGACCAAGTACCCTGAACGACGGTTTATTAAAAAGAAAAAGTATCTCTTGAATTTAGGACAACGACCAGTGGCAATAGTTAGAGAGATAGACCATATGTGCACATAAGAAAGAAGGTAGACATGAATAAGTCAGACATAGGATGGAAGCATAATAGGCAATTGGATGTGTGTTTGTCAAAAGGCTCCAAGGCAATGACTACAAACAGAGCAAGTTAGTACATGTGATGCATAGAATAAGATAGACAAACAAATGGAGAAACCGAAAGACCTAAGGCAAGAGCAATTTGAAAAAGAGGCATCAATCTAGATAGGCAACATAAATGGAGGTGGTATTCAGATATCAGTCAAAGAATTATAAGTTTGAGAAACATGGTAGAGAACAGGCAGTTTGGATCAAAAAGTCATGGATGAGATGGTGAAAATTAGCACAGAAGAAGGTGACATGGATAAAGGATTGTCAATCAGAGCTTATGATGGGTATTTATATAAATGTACATAAAGTTGATGACAGGCAGATAAATACAGATGTTAAGTTGAAAGATGCTATGAAAGGAGAAGAGAAGCGTAGTCGAGTTGTTGAAATGTTGTCATCATAAGGTGATATACATGTAGCTATTGTAAAATAAAAGAGTCAGTGATGTTGATGGATTATATGATATTTATAATAAAAAAAGAGATAAAAGTGCTTATCTTTTGCTGTGCATTTAATGAAAAAAAGATGAAAGAAAGAAAATGGGGGATTGAAAAAGATGGCCAGTATATATGAGAAATATGGCAGTGATGGGAAGAAAGTATGATTTCATTGACAGATTCAAGCTAAAATTGTACTGAAAAGGAAAATGTCTTGGATTTGCATGAACAGATCTTATTAGTGATCAATTAAAGGAACGCTTTCGTAAAGGGGATCTTAAAGAAACACCAAAGTAGAATTTATAAAAAAGTTGATAGCAAAGCGTCAAGCTGTCTCAAAATTACATATGTATATGAATGAACCATTTTTTAACATACAAGTAACTAGCTTAAAAATAAAATGTATCAAGAGCAACCCTTTTATATAGTGTCGCTCTTGTTAGAGATATAATAGACTATAACAATAGGATGGCACATCAGAAGCCAAATGTAATAAGATTAATTATTTATTGTAAAGGCTCACTGACACAAATACTTCTTATGACACCCTTTGAATCCATTTATTGATAACATTGACCATAAGTATTGAAATCTGTTGATGATATCTCTTACGATAGATATGTGCAATTATCAATTGTTCCTATAAAAGAAGTGAATGGATTAGTCATTTAAAGCCTAAAATTGATCCTTCTGTTCCTCTTTCATGACTTCTCAACTAAGCATTCTAATTCACCATCTAGTCCAATACCTAATTTAGAGTAATTGAAGTTTTTTGTTTACATAATTGATTTGCCTAGTCTCAAGATTGACTTCCAATGTTTAAAACTAGCAGTTCTTAAAAGTGATAATGAAACATTCCATCCTTATTTAGTGAGAGTCATTAGCTGAGGATAAAATAGTGATTTATTAGTGATTGTTATTACTTTTCTTTCTTTCCTTTTGACTTGCTTCAAAGTAGCATTTGTTTCTTTTCTCCTTTTGAAAATTCTCTTCAAGTTGGCATTTATAATCTTACACCAGCATCTATCTTTTTCAGCTTTTCTAAGCACTGCTTACTCTCATACAATGCGATTTGATTCAGCCCAAACTACATCATCTCACTTTATACAAAGATGAGTGCAGTTTTTTATTTTACTTAACTGCTGGAATGTTTGTTATTCATTTTGCCAGTCATTATTTGACTTAAAGACACTTACAGCAACAACGAGTCCTTCTCCATGTGCTCATGTTGCTTCAGTGATGGTGATAAGAGATCTCAAGAGCGACATTCAGTCATGATCGTAACTTTCTTGTACTACTATCTTAAAATTTAAAAGTATGAATAACAAACGCCTTCTCTAAACCTTGCTATTTTATTTTTTACACTTTTTTACACTTCTTTAGCTTTCTACACCTTGTTATGATTACACAAAAAATTAAAAAATGGCTCTTTAGCCTTTGGCTTTATAATTAAATGGCTTATGCTTATTTTTCTTCTCTTTCAGCCTACTATCTTTATTTCGTCATTTATCTGACTTTACTTTAGGATTACCTTCCAAATACCTCTTCTTTACCTTTAAATTAAATTTGCATACATACTCTCTATTTTTTTACACAGATTGTTTCACCTCACTTGGCCTATCCCCCCATTTACCCTTTTTGTACATTTCTTTTGCATAAATTCTGAAATCGATCCCCCCATTTGATTGTCTCTTCATTTTCACTGCTATTTTTTTCCCTTTTCAGCCAAATCTCTTTCTCACAGATTATTTTTCTTAGTCTTTTTGTTTATTTTATGGCCTTTGACATGTAAAAAAAACCGAGATCAACTCATCTCTTCAGAACAGCTTCAAATTCAAAAACTAACCTCCCTTAAGTCTCTACATTACATTTCAACAAAAAAATCCATTACTTTAATCATTTCATATGCCAATACAGCCATGCCTATAAAAGCTGAATATTGACCTCAATCAGAAAAACCTCACTCGAATATTTTTAAAACTCCTATACGCCGTGGTGAATATCATTATGCTTCTCTTTTTAGGGCGTTTTCTCAGTAGGAGAAGCCCTATAGCGTTTGTTCAAAAAAAAATTGTCATGTCATGTCAGATCACGTGACCTGACATGACATGACAAAAAAAAAATGGAACAAATGTAAAAGTTGACCTAAATCCCTTTTTATGTGACTGCTTTTTTGCTTTCATAAATGCACTTACTTCAAACAAAATTAATCATGCAAACAGCAATATATTATGAGCTATAAACCAGCTGGGAGGGGGTTCGAGGGGGAGGGTTGTCCCTCCCCCTCACGCGAAGCCGGTAATAGTCAGGAACTGTAGATTGAGCTTAAACCAGCCGGGAGGGGGTTCAAGGGGGAGGGTCGTCCCTCCCCCTCACGCGAAGCCAGTTTAATCCCCTTAAAGCTCAGTATACTAAAAATATCGCAAGAAAATTGAGTAATGAACCTTTTATGAGGTTTGATTGCAGTTTGTTATACATAAAATTTAATGCTTAAATGAGTAAAAAGTCACATTGATGTTGAAAACGCCCGACTAGTACTTTTCAGAAAAGTGCCTTGTCTTCTTTTTCTTTTTGCTTTTTCAAAAACTTGCTTTCTCACATATTTTGTTATACTGAATTCATATTTGTTTCTCTTACTATGACTATCTATCTTGGAAAAGAAGGTATGAAATCGAATGATAATGCATATTGTTCACTAAAATTTACTTCTTAAGTACTTTGCAACTTTATTAAAAACGCCAAAAATCCATCATTTCCTTCCTTTGTGAACAAATACGAAAATCGAATCACTGAATGGTCACTCGGTTTGGGCGCTTCCAACAGTAGAGAGCTGCACACGATATGGGTCTCTAGATTCAACGATTGCATCAGAGAGACAAGAGCAGATGTTCCATTGAAGCAAGTTGCTATTCTAGCTAACTAACATGTTATTATTAACAATCAATGCTATTTCTTGACAGGAAATCGAAATTTATACCAGCAAAGTGGGACAAGTTGTATGAAGAGCTGGTGGCATTAGTAAACTTTGAACAAACAGTTTCTTTATCTATATTTTCTAACATTTTGGTTTATGGCATAGCGTGATATGATGCAGAGAAGCAGAACAGAAAGACAAAGACTTGCAAATATGAGCCTAACAAACGCCGCAACGAGGTCATTAAGACTGCTGGAGAACCATAATGCAGAAGGGGTTGTTGCTGACGAAGCCGAAGAAGAAAAAGTTGCAGATGAAAATGAATTGAATGAAGAAGAGGCCACACCAGTCGTTGATCGCCTACATATGCTGTATTTCAAGAAGGTAATGCAACAAGTCTTTAAAGTAGTCTATTTCATTACTGGATTAACTAATAGCCTGCTCATTTGCTCTAGTTCCAAAAAGAAGCATTTAATGACAATGAGAAAGTCTTTCTTGCTGGCGTCATGAACAAGAAATCATGCATTCAAGAAAAGCTATTCGGACATGCAAGCAAGCTGTTGTTGAAGCAAGACCTTGATGCAGGAGAAGAGATAATGCTCAAGTATAACTATCTCTTCAGATGTTTGAAGATATCACTCTAACCAAGTCTACCTTATTTTTAGGTTAACTCTCTCTAGCATCGTCAACACGATGGAGCCCGAAGGATATGAAACACTCAAGAATATTCTCAGCCAAGAAGAGATGACATCACTTGAAAACTCACCCAGCAGGGTGCACACTGGTCTCTCAGATGTTGATATGAAAGTATTAGACAAAGTGTTGGAGAGGTAAAAGCCTAGAAAAGAAATGAGTTGAGTTAGAAAAAAAACCTTAAAGTGTATTCCTGCTTACTATAGTGGAGGTGAAGAAATTGACTTGGAAGCTATTGAAGAAGAAATCCTTCGCGAGCAATTGAGACTGAGAGGCTTGAAGATGAAAACCAGTGATCAATATAAAATGCTAGACATTTTAAAGTACATGTATGTTGAGAGGCTTAACACGTGATAGTATCTCTTTTTAACACCTAGTTCATTTAAAAGGATTGAATGCATCGATCATTGTAATGAAGATGATAGTAAGCTGACTTGCTACCGCCATTTTGCTAAGCTCTTGGACTGCCTTTTTAAGTATACAAATTTAATGTTGTTAGAGTATGCAGAACATCGTTCAAATGTAGTGCACTTTTGTGTTCTTCATTAACTTTTAAATTCTAAACCTTAGTGGTGAGCCTGCCTGTATAGCTGTAAAAGAAGAAATGATTGCTGGTCATTCATTGCATCCTTGCTTGTCTTTCAATGTATTGTCAACAACCGCAATAAGAAAGATTGATGCCATCGTTGCAGCACAGGTGGAGAAAGAACATGTTGAATTTTCAGCCAATGAATGGAAGAAGAGCAATGCAACAATAACAACAGCAATCAAACAGCGGTCAAAGAACTTGCGCTCTAACTTGTCTATTTTAAATCAGTTGGAACGCAAGTTTGACATCCAAACAAAGAGCATTTTGGCTGTTGACTTTGTAGGCAAGTATCTATGAACATTGTTTTATTGCCTTTAAGATCTTTTTGTGTTAACAACATTTGACATATAGGCTACGAAGGCTATATGTATAGCTTAGAGAAGAGAGAAGGCATTGCTGTGGCAACTTTGGTTACAGAGCTGATGGTTCCCACCAAGAAGTCAGACCTTGAATACGCTGTGCAAACAATTAATACTTTGTTTGTGTATAAGGTAAAGATACTTTGTTACTTATTTAACTCATCAAATTCATCATTTTTGTAAATCAAAAGAATCATGCTGTCAAACTTGCTGAAGAAGTCAAAGCAAACTCAAGAAAAAGCAAACTGAGAGGCATCATTCGATACAAAAAACCATTGGCAACTCCTTGTCAAACTTCTCCAGTAATTTTTTCTCCAAAGTTGAAAAAGAGAAAGTTGGAGGAATAAGCCTCATTAAATGATTCTTATTTTTGATGCCAAACACAAGCACATCTTGAGGTACTGTATTCGTTTTTCATATGAGTACAATATCGTACAAAATCTGTTGATAAAAGGTGATTTGAAGACTAATTGAAGCCCAATGATCATTAGAGTGCATCTTTTTTGTGATAGCCAATTTTTCGGTCTTTCTTTTGAATTTTTTTTCAAAACTACGTGAAGAGATGGGATCTTGTTTTTTTTTTAAATTCTGTTAGCTCTATGTTGTTTAGAATACAAATATTATTAACACTACGTTGAGACATTTACTACTCTTTTGCAAAAAAAAAAAAAATCAGAAAAATATTCTTGAAGCTGATGCTCTTAAGCAGGGAGGGCCATAAAATGGCCAAAGCTATTTGAAATTTTATCCAGTAATATTGCTTTATTTTCAAATCAGTTAATATATTAAAAAGTTAAAGGAGCTAAAAAACAGTCACCACCAGCTAAAATTCGAGTTGTAAAAAACAGTCACCGCCCGCTTAAAATTGAATCGTAAAAAACAGTCACTTGAAAACAAAATTCCATTATGCATAAATAATGAGCTTCAAACTGCAACAAATTATGAGCTATAAATCAGCTGGGAGGGGGTTTGGGGGAGGGTTGTCCCTCCCCCATGCGCACATCGAGCACTGATCAGGATCAGTATACTAAGCTTTAGCCAGTTGGGAGGGGGCTGAGGGGGAGGGTCGTCCCTCCCCCTCACGCGAAGCCAGTATGATCCTCTCAACACTTAGTATATTAGAAACATTGCAAGAGAATTGAGTAATGAACCTTCTATGAGGTTTGATTGCGGCTAAATGAAATGTGTTTGCTATCATTATGTTCCTTTGATGTGGATTTGGGAAAGATTTTTTGGCAGTATTAATATTTAAACTGTGTTATTGTACGAGTGAGTCAATTCTAAGTTCTTTGCAACCAGAACCACTATAAGTTGCAAATCTTCTCAAGTCAGCGCTGGCCCTTCCAAAGAGTTTCAAAGTGTATTAGAACATAGATTTACTATTTTTGCTTCACTTCAGTTGTTGCCAACCTTGATCTGTACTTTGGTACTAATTGATTTGGTTCCTGCACTTTCCAAAATTAGGACTGTCCATATCATTCGGTTGAATCTGCTATTCCCTTAGATAATTCGAGTCTTAAGTTTAGGTGAATTTTAATTTTTGAAAGCAAGCATGGATTGTTGCTTTTGAAAGACTCACTCATATTTGACCCCATCTGACTTAGTTATGAACTAATTATTAGGATAAGCTCAAGTCTTTTTCGCTGCCCCGGGACACATGTTTTTTTTACCAAAGCGACGGTTTAAAATACACGAAGCGCAGCGAAGGGGCTATTTTATACCATAGCGAAGGTTCAAAAAAAATATGGGTGGGGCCCCCACATTGGTCTTCTCATCGAATTAGTTGGCCTGCGGCAGCACGAGCATGTTACAAAGCGTAGCGTACTGCACCATAATGGAGGTCAATAAAATTAGCACCTCCGCTGCGCTCTGGTTAATTTTATTACCGCAACGGAGGTGCGGTTTGTAATATGCTCGTAACTAATTAAATGTTTATAATCTGATGGTAGCAGAAGTATTTAGGAGGAGAAAGAAAGATGATTTTATTCAGATTGTAAGTCAGATTACTAAATAGTCAGGATCAGACAAATGAAAACCGCGCTTTCTATTTTTGGAAAACTAGACAAACATCAAAACTTAATTATTACTGCCTATCCTTTCTTTCGTCGCCTCTTCACTCCAGCTTCCCAAATCACTTCTATCAACTTCTCCGCTACCAGCCTCCATCCCTTCATTACCAGTTTTATTCTCTTCCCTCCTCATCATAAACACTCCACGTCTTCAATTCGCTCCTTCAAGCTACTCATTCGCCCTCCACCACAATATTCTCACTCTCCGCTCCGTCCTTCACAATGGTCCACCTCCTGGTCTCTCCCCCCATTCCTTTGCAGGCCCGCACCATCTGGTATCGACTGCCTTCTATTTGAGTATTACACAATTATCATGCCTAAAGCACGTTCAGCCAGATCAAGAATGAAAAAGCTTGCTCAGCTACCAGTGGCTTACAAATTAGAAAGACTTGCTTCTGTTGCTGTTCAACAGCATGAACATGTTGCCGAAGCCATGGATAGCGATCAGGTTCCTGAAATTTTGGAGCAAAGCAGCAATTCCGTCAATTTGGTATGGAACCAAAATGCGCAGAAAGATGCTATGTACCACAGTCATTCAGGTCCCACCAGTGATAAACATAAGCGTCGACTTTTGCAGAAAAATAGAGAGATAGCCAAAGGATCTGCCAAGATTGATAGCTATCTTCTTTTGACTCTCTAAAGAGGAATACACATGCGCTCTTTAATGGTGTAAGCCCAGTAGGCAAGGACGTCTTACGAATTAGAAGATTCTCTAACAAGAGCTTCTGTTCCATAAAGGCATATGCTCAAGTAAAAAGAAGTACAAGAGGCATTTGCCACTTTTCTAAAATACACAAGTCGCACAGAAAACTAAGAGTCAACCAATAAAAACTCGTAAAAAAGTATACTTTCCAAATTAAGAAATGAGATTTAAAATCTCTATAGAATTTAATATTTTTGGGCAAGAAATCAAACTTCACAGACTCTTCTTATTGACTCAATAAACACACCTCTGTTTATTGAGGCAAAGGAAGGAGGGGGGGGGGGGGGCAAATGATCCAAATTGTGATTGACTTTACTTTGGGTTAAAGCCTAGATTGAAATCTTGAGAAAAAAAAAAAAGTCTGATTTTATTGTTCATGACTCTCTATGGGCATAGAAAGTAGAGAGATACACCCACTTTATATACCAAGTTGTATAGCCCCTCAAATGAGTTGCCATTTTTCACACCAATAAAATGTTGAAAATGAATAATTTCCAGAAAGGAGTGTTCATTTGACAACTGTCAACCCCAAACTTTTTTTTTTTTTTTTTTTTGCAGCCTTTTCTGACCCTTTTTCATAATTTCCTTTCTTGATTTATTTCACAACATCCATCAGTGTTGTCCTTTTCTTGTCTGGTCATCTATAAAATAAAAAAAAAAAGGGCTGACAATCTTCTAAACAAAAGACAAACTACTGCTTTTATAAGAGGGGGGACCAAAGAAACTGTTGTCAAATTTAATTTATATCATTGATCCAATAACATTTAAACAAGAATTTAATGAGATTCACACACTCTGTAACATGAAAAAGAGCTCCTACTTTATTTCATATTCAGTATTTAGCGAACTTCTTGTTGATCACTATGCAGACATGATTAACATTCGATGCTTTTCTTACCGCGTGTTCCTTGAATCTCTCTTACTGTTAAGCCGATGTTGAGATGATGCAACAAAAATGACATAATACATTGATTGATCTCATAACAATCATGATTTTCATCGGTAAGCCTTTCAACTGGCACTGAGCGAATGAACAAAAAGCAAGAAAAAAGGGCTAAAAAAAGTCAACCAACCCCAAAAAATTGCATCATAGAAATTAAAGAAGCGCTAAGCCTATATAATATACAGCATGAATCTATTTCTCTTTTTTTTTTCATTATTTATATTTTCATGATGGTCGCCCTACAACTCAATACACTCTACAACTACTTTCAACGATCCCTAATCAACAACACTAGTTCATCTTCTTTTGCTACGCTTATCTTACAGGCACATAAACGAATTCAAGATACACTTCAATCCAAAGTCAAATCAAATCAAACACAGAAACTGTCTATTCTCTATCCTGCCAGAAGTGCCAGTCTAGAGACAGATCATTTCTTTTCAACTGCTGAGACAATGGTTCAACAAAGGACTTTTCAAGACATCAAGCAACAATCCCATGCAGGCCCTATCACAGCCAACTATCGAGCACCACGAGAGCCTATCGTTCTCTGTCATGGACTGTTTGGATTTGATGTACGTGGACCTCAGACGATTCCTGCTCTTCAGTTTCATTATTGGGGAGGGATAGAGGACGCCTTGGCTAAGCTGGGTGCTAAAATCATTGTCACTCGAGTACCTCAAGCAGGCAGTATATGGGAACGATCTCAGGCATTACATACTATGCTTAAAACCATTCTTGTGGGTAAAAAAGTCAATTTTGTTGCTCATTCTATGGTATATATAGATATATATGTTTATTTATAAAGGGGGAAAAAAAAGAAATTCAATTTTTGCTCACTACTATCATATGATTTTTTTTTTAGGGTGGATTAGATTGTCGACATCTATTGGCTAATATCCCCAATCGACCTTATCACGTCCAATCTTTAACAACCATCTGTACACCCCATCGAGGTTCACCTGTCATGGATTGGTTTCGAGATCATGTGGGTGTAGGTCAGAATGTGCCTTTGCCTCCCTCTCATTCTTCTCCCTTTTTGTCCGGCACTGCAGTTGATCTGACCAATCAGAACACAACGACAGTAGTCACCCTTCAGAATGAAAAGCATGATTCAAACAGACAGAAATCATTGGATCGTCTCTTTCTGAGTTGGTTGGATGAACCTGCCTATGCTCATCTTACCACTCATTTCTGCAACAACTATTTCAATCCAAACACACCAGATGATGCTTCTGTCAAGTACTATTCCTATGGTGCATCTGCCAGTATCTCTGCTTGGTCTTCTCTGTTGGGACTACCTTATCAAACTGTGTATGAAAAAGAAGGTGAAAATGATGGTATTGTGAGTGTCAAGAGTGCCAAATGGGGTACTTATGTCAAGACCATTCAGGCTGATCATTGGGATTTAAGTGGTAAAAGGTAAATTTAGCCATCTTGTCATATTCATTCTTTTTAATCATCTTTCTTAGCTTGATTCCTTATCGCTTCAAACATTCGGAAACCAATGGAAAAGAGTTTGATCGACTTGAATTCTATGCTGAATTGGCTACTCACCTTTATGATCAAGGCCATTAAGAGCCACTTTTTTAAATCGATTGTTGTTTTTGTTTATACCCCCCCTCCTTTCTGTCTCATATTCCACCTGTTAATAAATGCGTAACCCTATTATTTAATACAAACAAGAGTCAATTGGGGAGATATTTAGTCTTGGTTGTCTAATCAGTGAAATAATAAGGCATTTTCTTAATTCGCCAATCAATATATATATATATATTTGATGGTATGTATGATTGGCTAGTTTATTTATTATCATACATTTCTCTATGCATGACAGACTGAGATTGAATTTGGCATGATAAAAAAGAAAAAAAAAGATATCACTTTGATAATGACAGGCTTTCTTTAAAGAAATTGATAAGAAAGATAGATAGATACGTTTATTCTAAGCTAATGTATGCCAGAGTCTATCACCTGAATCACCAATACCAGGGGATATATAGCTAATAAAGAATATTTTAGAATTCATATTATCATCCCTATCACTCCACCACTTTACCCATCCGTATCAAGTGTGTTATCGATAGCTGCGGTATAGATATGGATATCAGGATGTTCCTTTTGAAGTTGAGCCAAACCTTGTTCAGACTAAACAAGATATCAACATGACTGCTAAAATCAATCTACAATACTTACACTAACGATCGAAACAAACTTGATGCCAGAACCAGACATGCCCCATTCCTTCAATAGATTGATGGTAGCAATAGCTGTGTTACCTGTAGCAATCACAGGATCCAGGACATAACATGTCTCCACAGTAGGGGAATCAGGTAACTTGTTATAGTATTCAACAGGCTGATGGGATATCTTTTCTCTATAGATACCCAAATGATAGACAGGTGCTTCAGGAAACAAATTCAAGAATCCTATTACTTCTCTGCTTAGATCTAAATTATAAAAAATTATGCAGAATTCAATTACCGTCTACCAATCCAAGACCAGATCTCAGAACAGGAATCAAACCTACTTTTTCACTTATCTCATCCATTTGATAACTACCATGTGTTGTAGAAGCCTATAGTTGAATGATTATAGCTTCTATTTTCTTAAGGCTTATCTTTGACTTACTGTAGCACCCTTTTGCAACTTGATATCAACAGAGGCTTCATAACCCAATAAGATGGAAAGATCGCGTGTGAGTTCTCTAACTACCTTTGAGCTTTGCTTTGCATCTCTCAGCAAAGATAGTTTGGCAGCCACAATAGGATGTTGACTAACATGCAAGTATTTATTGTGAGTCATTTCCATAAAGAATAATATAGAGAGAAAATAGAAAGAGAAAGAAAGTAAAAAAAAAAAATAAAAAACAAGAGGGGGGGTTATTTATGTGTTTCCAAAGTAATTGTAGTTGCTATTATTTTTGTCACATGAACATATTAATAAACTCAATCAATGATGGCGAATCCCATGATAAATCGTAATCAAACACGCAACATGCATAAATAGGTTCATTGCTGTTTCATTTATTTTTTCTTTTCTTCTTTTTACTTTATCATTTTCTTTTTTTTTTTTTTTCAAATATGACTGTATCTGCTACAGAAGAAGCCATCTTGCAAAAGATGTTGGCTACCATGGAAAGTTTACGTGAAGAACAATCTAGGCTGGCAGAGCAGGTAAAAAGCACAATAAAATAGTTGAAAAATGGCAAGTTAAGATAGCATCTATATTAGATTGACAAGTTTACACTCTCAAGTGATAACAATAAGCCTGCTCAATTATCTCCTTCTACCTCTATCACTGCAATCACATCAGATGAAGCAGTCATTGGTAACTCTACTGTTTCTCATAAGCCTACTGAATCGATTCCAAACATGGCATCTCCCTTTACTCCTTCTTATCCAAGTCGTGTTATTTTGACCAGTAAGAGAGATAACCTAATCTGTGTTCTATCTATCATTCACCCCTCTTTTTTCTTATCTCTCTAAAAACAAGCTTATCCTGGACAACATGGTATCAAGCCCTTATCGTTAAATTGGGGTGCTCAATCCCCCACTGAACGAGGTCCCATCATTGCTTCTCGTCATACAGAAAGTATAAAGAAAAGGCAAGTAAGTAATGAAATAAAAAAAAAGCACATACTAAAATGTTTGAATAGAAATGCAATTGGTGCTTATGGTGGTTCTTATTGTATCTATCGTGCCTTGGCTGTAGCCATTGGTGATTTACCTTCCAATCATCGACCCAACTTTGACATGACTGAACCAGTATACCAAGTGGGTCCTCATCCTGCTTGGTTTGACCCTGAAAAGATTGTTTCCCTTGACCCCTTTGGTCATATTGCTCCATCTATCTTTAAACAAGAATATGAGCAGGGTTTGGATGTGAGGTAAATAAGATGTGTGTTCTGAGTCAGATAGAATCCTTAGGATCTTTGTGTAGACCTACCATTGCCATCACACGAGCTCATATGACAATGGCAGAAATGGAAATGAGTGTCAAACATGGTACGCTTGATGTGGATGGTAAGATTGTTGTCAATCATCGTGGTGATCTCTCTGTCTCAAAGGCTGCTGTGGAGCCTGTTTGGTATTTACCTGGTGTTGCCAAGAGATTTGGTATTGAAGAATCCTTGTTGCGTCGTGCTCTCTTGTAAGTTTGGATAAATAGGTTGATACACGTGACTTATATTTTTTATATATATGATAGTGAAGATACAGGTAACCTTATCTTTCACTGTTTCTAAAAAATTAGAAGGATTCAAACTGTTCTCTAGGTGGAATGTATCCTGAATTGATCACTCGACCTGACCTTAAAGTGTTCTTACCTCCTATTGGTGGTATTAGTGTCTATATCTTTGGTAATCCTGAATATATCTCTGGTAAAGTGACTCTCTAGTTTCTTTTACATGACTGATTCTTCTTTAGATACCTCAAAAAAGCTGACACTTCGGGTTCATGATGAATGTAATGGCTCTGATGTCTTTGGTAGTGATATCTGTACTTGTAGACCTTATTTGATCTATGGTATTGAAGAGTGTGCCAAACAAGCACAACAAGGTGGTGTTGGTGTCATTGTCTACTGTAAGGAAGTTTCTTCTTGAACAACAACACAAGTTACTTACTTTTTGTTTCTCTAGTTAGAAAAGAAGGAAGAGCCCTTGGTGAGGTGACTAAATATTTGGTTTATAATGCTCGTAAGTCTATCTAGATTGGGAATGACACACTCTATTGATACACATGGACTATAGGTAAAAGACAGACAGGTGGTGACACAGCCAGTAATTACTTTTTAAGAACTGAATGTATTGCTGGTGTCAAAGATATGCGTTTCCAAGCTTTGATGCCAGATGTATTGCACTGGTTAGGCATCAAGAAGATTGATCGTATGATGGTAAATAACAAAAAAAAAAAAGTAAAATAAAAAAGAAACATGTCTAACTTTGCTTCTCTATAGTCCATGTCGAATATGGTAAATAGACAACAATAAGCCAACATGAAACTCATGCTTATTTTTATAGAAATATGAAGCCATTGTGGGTTCCGGTATTCCTATTGTTGAACGTGTTCCTATTCCCGAAGAATTGATTCCGGATGACTCTAGGTAACATAAGCCATACATAGTCAGGTGATCATTTCTAGTTTTTTTTCTCATCTGATTCTATAGAGTCGAAATCGATGCCAAGATTGCTGCAGGTTATTTCACGAGTGGTGCTGTCTTGACCAATGAAGAACTTACAAAAGTCAAAGGTCGTGACTGGGAAGATATTGAACATTAAACAGATATTTTTTGCGTAGTTGACAATTTTCATTACAACTAAAAATTTTAAAATGTTCGGAGTATCCTGCTTAAATTCATGCAGCTATTAAAAGTCCCCTCACTTTTTTTTCATTTTTCTTTTCTTTCTTCTTTGTTCTTCAACATGAAACACACTACAACACAAACAAAGCAAACAACAGCCGTTGTGGAGCATGCCATGACAGATGATGACTTGACTCATCCTTCCCTCTATCGTTTCAAGCGAAACAGTCTTCCTTGTCACTTCAACTATCGCCCCAAGTTCAAATCAGACATTGTTCAGACTGAGGCAACCGTTGACTCTGATTGGGATCTCTATCCTGGTCTCTTGCGTGATATCGAAAATGAAGGTTCTGCTGAACAAGTCAAGAAACTTCATCAAATGCAACATCAATAACATCTTTTAATAATAAAAATTTTAATGTTCTCTAAAAAGCCTTGTGTCTCTCTTCTTTTGCCATGCTCGTTTTAAGGCATATTTGATTTTATCTCGATTGTCGTTCCAATTAGCTTCAGCCAATCCTGTCACTTTTCTCACTTGGTCTTGGTGATAGACAAAATTCCAAGTGCTACAGAAATCCGCCTTTTGAGGATCAAAGTCTGGATCAAAGGCCTTGTTGACAATAAAAGGGAAATAGGCCAAGGTGACAGAAGCTTGTTTTTCTGTCTGGATCGTATGATCCGATGTGATGATGTCTTCCGTCGATTCCGATTCAAATAGAGTACAGGATCCCAAGGGATAGTGATCACCACTATGATCTTTGGGCCATCCTGCACCTGTAGGCCAGCCCTTGATACCTCTTCTTTTGATATAACTCTCGGCTCGATCGAAATGGTCTGCTGTCTGAATGTCTGCACTTAGATCCACAGCAATAATCACATCCACATCTCTGCCTTCACGGAAAAAGGGATAGAACGGAATGTTGTTGTCCATGCCAGCATCCATCAGATAGAGCTGTTGGCTGTTGATGAGTGAACTCGGTCTTTTGATCTCTTTGTTTTGAGTGGTATGGAAAGTTTCGGGTATTCTGTAGAATGGATTAGGGAAAGAAGCAGGAGAGATGGGGTGGTATTTGGAAATAGAGTCTTCATAGCGTTGGATTGTTTCATCCATCTTGGTTAAAGCACCTGTGGGTAAGAAACTACGGATCTCTTTGTAGAAATGAACTAGACTGGCAGCAAATGCTGAACCAAACATGCTATTAAAACAATGTGTAAATACATGGTTTTATGATGGCCTATTTCATTTTACCCCATCAGGATATCCAGTGTTTGTTCTGGTAATCTCTCTTTGTTTTGACCATGTTCAAATCGTCTTCCAAATGCCCATATAGGGATCCAGGCTAACTAAGAGTAAGTCAACAATGTAGGCTCAATATATCTGTTACTTTACCTTCAATCTCTTCACAGCCCATATCATAAGGAGTGAATTCAAACCATTGATAGGTATCGTTTTGCTTGGGATCATGCTCATCTTTTGTAGACTCTGGCTTTGATTGATAACCATGCTTGAGTTCCTGAATACGTTCTTCCAATGTCTTGCCATAAGCTATATCATGACGCACAACACAATAAATAGGCATAGGTTCTTGCCCATCGTTAATATAATCTAGTTGCCCTGTCAGATGCATGACTTTATGGTTATCTGTATGTTCCATTGTATCCTGTTTGATCTCCTTCTCCATATCCTCTCGATCCTCAGGTGGAGTTGAGCCAAAGGGCTTCTTGGTCAACAGTGTACCACCCATCAAGACACCAAACAGATCCACCAGACTGATATCACCTTTTTGTTGAGCATAGCGTTGAATGGCACCCCGTAAGAGTAATTTACTGTTATCAGGTGAAGCAAGCAAGACATTCATGAAATTAGACACATTAGCCCAGTGTGTCTGGACATGATCTTCCAAGTGATGCTTGAGTCTTTTTGGATCAGCCCGAGTCAGTTGATTGTAATAGAGGGCCATGGTCCAACAAGATCCAGATATACCACTGAAATACATGATACAGTCCCATAGACCGGATTGTTTCATGGCATCGATATAGCCCGTCAGACCAATCATGGCTCGGTATCCACCTCCACTTGAAGCCAGTCCGATGATCGGGATATCGCGTTCATCTATCTCTTGAGGGTCTTGATCTATCAATCTGGCAAATGCTTCTTTCTGACGTTGCTTTCGTTTCTTTATAAATGCTTGTTCTTCAGCTGAGAGTGTGTTACCTTCTCTAATGGTACTTGAGTTAGATCACGTGATACACAAAAGAGAACAGTATGCTTTACCTCACTGTGCCATCCTTGAGTAATTCCGGATGGATTTGAGGATCATTTCCTTCCTTTTTGATTTCTTCTACTATCTTTCGGAAATCTTCCATGGTAAGATAATCCCACATTTTACCATAACCTTCACTCAACTGTTTGAATTGGTCTGTAAATTGAGGGTAAATTTCAGCTATTTTGGCATTCAGATGTTCAACCGAAGGCAAGTCGAGTGACTCTAGCTTGTTCTTGAGCCAGTCTTTGTTTGTCATGAGAGAGGCGATCAGTGCATTCTCTTTCTGTTGGTTGTCTTGTTCTTCATGTTTAAGAAAAGGAAGAGACCAGAGTGGATTCTTGGAGGGGATCTTGTGCATCGCCAGTTTCTTGAAAAGAGGGACTTTTTTATGAAAATAGCGGTGTGTCTGTCGAAACATTTTATAGGGTTAGAAAAAGGAAAAAAGATCGTCTTTTTTATCCATTTTTTTTTTTTCAACCATGTCGTCATGCAAACCATCATTGATATCGGAGATCGACCATTAAACTTTTTTTTTTTTTTAAACAAAAAAAAAGGGGGGTGCGTTTTTTTTTATTTTATTATTTCTTGCTGTCTATTCTCTTGTAAGTGAAATAATGTACCCCCCAAAAAAAAAGTGATCAGACTGAATGAAAGCACATGTGCCTATAGACTAAACAGAATAGAACCCAAAAAAAAAGAGAAAGATGACTTCTTTCTCAAAAGAAAGGGATTGTATGACTTCTCTTCATGTACCAAAACATCTTCAAGTACCCATCTTGGCATTACGATCACTTTGCCTCATCCCTTCAGCTATTGGCATCTACCGTAACTTGGTGGATGCCTTTACAGATCCATCTCCGGGTATCTTTCAGACCAAGAGTACACCCCTTATTCATCTGACTGCTTTATTATGGGTAAGTTTGCTGAGTGCTATAGATCCATGTATTTACTTTGTCATGATCAGTGTGTTTTAGCAGGTTATTGGAGTTGGATTTTAACAACAAGCATGCTGAAACGATGGCTGCATCATTACGAACTTGGAAATGCTATCTTTCGACTCGTTACACTGATATGTATCAATTGGTCTGTGTCAGCCTATCTCAGCTCTTATTATGGTATTGATCAGCCTATCTGGAAATGGATGACTGTTTGCCTTATCTTCTTGATATCCAACATGCTCAAGATCACATTGACCTCTCGGCCCAAACGTCGTCATGGTTCGGCAGAAGATCAAGAACCACGCATCAACCACAAATCTACCTTTGTTCGAGTCTTGATCTTACCATTGACAGTCGTGGTGTTCATTACCATGTTCACATCCATGTATCAAGTGGCTCAGATGCGTCGAGCCTCTGTAGCCCTGTCAGAACAACGTATGGCCTTACCTACCTTTCAACAGCATCCTCAGTTGGCAGAGGCAGAGGTACGCGTGATGGTCTTTGTGTTGTCTGCCTGGACAGCCAAGAGTGTACAGAAGCGTAAGGTGTTTCGAGAAACCACCCTCAAGTTGATGCCTGAAGATAATCAACATATCTCTTATTATTATACCTTCATTCTCGGTCAACCACCCAACGATCAAGTCAAGGAGACAATCGGTCCTTTGGTGGATCGAGAGATGAGAGAACACAATGATATCCTGTTGCTGCCCTGCTCTGATCTATATGAGGATTTGAGCAAGAAAGTGTATGCTGCCTTTGAATGGGCTGAACAGTATGATTTTGATTATTTTGTCAAAACAGATGATGATGTCTTTGTTCGATGGGATACTATCTCAAAGGAGATGGAGTTGGCTGGTCGTACAAAGCGTTATTGGAGAGGATTAGCTTATCATAACATACCTCCCATCCGAAGTACCGAGAATAAGAATGGAGAGCTTGTATATCCTTTACCCATCTTTCCACCTTATACTGCAGGTGCTCTCTATATTCTCTCAAGAGATGTTGTTCATCTTGTGGCTGGCGTCAAGGGGCCTCGTGTGTTTGTGAAGAATGAAGACCAAAATTTGGGTCTTTGGCTATACCCATTCAATATACTGCCTATTCATGATCGTCGTATTCAGCAGATTGATGTATGTGAGAATGATATGATTGGTAAACACTTTGGTGATTTCAATGAGCCTGATGCGATTGGAGGTACCATGTATGATATGTTGGATAATCTACAGAATGGACGCAAGATGTGTGCTGGTTTCAAGACATCTGTCTGTGGCTTTTGTTATCCTTGTCATGGTAAATCAAATCATTGGAAGGAATGGAATTTTGATTGTGATGACAAGAAGGGTGTTTCTCTCTTACATTTGCCACCATTGACTGTAATGGAATAAGCTCTTCTATATTTTTATAGATATTATTATTATTATTATTGTTGTTATTCTATATTAAAGCATTGTTTCTTTTATGTGTATGCGGACACTCATTTCATTGGTAGATGGTTGTCAAGAGCAAAGTTTCTTCTTCTTTTTTTTCGGCCCTTCCTTTAAGCTTATTGTCATGACAACAGGAGATTTTAATTTCAGCCCAAATTGAATCACAGGCACAACCTATTTGATTACCATATAAGGATGTGCACTTTTCTTTTTTTTTTATTTATTACTGCAACCTCATGACAACACAACACTTCAAATCAGTCTTTTGGTCTCAGAAACAACCAGAAAAGGCTGTACCTGACTTTTGTACTGGTTTCTCGGTGCTTCATCAAAAGTTAGGACAGAGTAAAGTAGAGAATGAAGAGATGATTGGGTTCTTCAAGGAACGCATTGCTATTGAAGAACTTTATGCTCAGAAGCTCGGAGACCAAGGTAGACAGAGCTTGAGGTCGACTGGTTTTGGTCGAGATGAAGGTGCTGGCTTACTCAAGTGTTTCTCCAAGCTAAAGGAAACCAGTCAAGTGATGGGAGAACAGCATAAACAGACAGCCTTCACAATCACAGAAGAGGTCTTGATGCCCTTACAGGATTTTCATGAGGAATACAAACGTGTAATTGGTCATTCAAGACAGGCCATGGATAGCATGTTGAAACAGTTTGATGGATTAGTTAAAGAGACCGAGAAGGCAAAGACACAGTATTACCGAAAATGTCGAGATGCAGATAAAGTTAGGGAATCCACGCCAAAGACATCACCCGAACAGCAAGAAGAGGAGAAGCAGACCACAGGAGAACCCGTTCATTCTCCTGAATCAGTCGCTATCTCTGTTCAATTGGGTAATCAAGTCATGCCTCAGTCTGAACTAGATGCATTAGTATATCGAATGAGACAGGAGATCGCCTTGCGTGATTATAAGGTACCTATTCTGGGTACCTACAAGAACACATCCACAGGAGAAGATATTGCTGTCTGGCTACAACAGAATCTACCTCAATGCAAAGATTCTCCTGCCATGTCAGATTTAGTGGGGCAACAGCTCATCCATCCTTACCAAAGATTGCGTCTGGTTGGACAAAGGGGCAACAAATTCTTGGCTTCACCCAATGCTTACTATCAATGGCGAGTCTCTGAAGAAGGATTGGTGACTGCCAATTCAGATACAGGCTATAGCGCCTTGAGTGGATTGATCTCCACCAATACCAGCACCACACCAGACGATCCTTACAAAAGAGCCATGCGTGAAGCTGAAAAGAGTGAACAGGCCTATCGTTCGAGTGTGACTAAATTGGATCAGATGCGTATGGCCATTGAAGAGGCCATGTTTGCTCATCTAAAGGAAATGGAACAGGTTGAACTGCATCGTATTGAGAGACTCAAGAAATTTATCTCGTCATTTGTTACTGCCTTGTCTGCTTCTGTACCTCAAGATAAGCTTGCTATTGAAGAAATCATGGTATTTCATGAATCGCTTAAGCCTGATCAAGACATTCAGTTTATTATACAACAATATGCTGTTGCTGGGTTTTCGCCCAAGGCTATTTTGTTTGATCATTATTATCATGGTATTGCTCAAGGTAAAGTAGTGTGTCAAGAGAAAGTGACAGGGTGGAATTAGACCGAGACAATGCATTCGATTGACATTTTTTTTCTGTTATGCTTAGATCAAGTGTTTGGTGTTCCTCTTGAAGAATTAGGACAGGACAATGTACCCAAGTTCATATCATATTTATTATCTACTGTAGAAAGCCAAGTAGAGAAAGTGGAGGATATGGAAGCAAGACAGAAGCTATGGTCTACACCTTGTGCACTAGATAGAGTTCATTCCGCTTGCTTGGAATTAAATGTGCCTAGTAGTAAAGTTGATTCGGAGCTATTTGAGGGATATGATGCAGGTCTGCTTGTGGCTGTACTCCGTTATTACTTGTTGGAGTTACCTGAGTGTTTAATGACATTTGAATTTTATGATCCTGTGGATGCCTTGTTAAATGGTCATTGTAAGTGTGACATAATTGCAAATTGGAAAAAAAAAGAGTTGACTTGATGAAACATTGAATTAGATAAAGATCAAGATGAGAATTTGCGTTGGACATCTTTTGGCAATTTGATTGCTACCTTACCTGCAGCTCATTTCGCCACACTACAATTGATTTTCAGTCATGTTAAAAAGTATGTAAAAATCAAGAAAAAAGAAACAGTAGTACTCATATTTTACTAGGTTCATCAAATCGACATCTGCCTCTTCAGATATTGTAGATCAAATCTGTCAAGTACTAGGCCCAGTCATCCTCAAGAGTCGAACGGATACTTTTTCTATCCTAAACAGTCGTATGCCCTTCAAATTTTGTCGAGCATTGATCTACAATTACAATGATATATTTTCAGAAACAGCTGTCAAACTACATGCTGAGAGTGAAAAGAGACGTCATGCTAAGCCTATTGTGGCACAGACAGAAGAAAAGACTCAGACCAAACGAGGTAGTCTGATGATGTCCTTTATGCGTCCTGGAGCAACTGAGGGATGGATGGGTGTATTTCAGAGAAATGCATCACCTACAAGTCCCGTTGAGAACACAGTGGCTCGAACAGTTCCCTTGTCATTCGCCTCTACCATTACTCAGCATGAATCGCCTCCTTCATCACCTACATTATCGCCTCCAAAGAAAGCAACTGAGATTATGTTTGATGGTGGAGATGATATATTTGATGAAGATACATTCTTGAAGGGAATGGAAGAAGATGAGGAAGACGAACAAGAACAGCAAAAAGACGATACCCAACCTAAAAAGCCTTCTCAAGCTCGCATCGATTCTTCATTTTTTGATGATGATGAAGAGGATGAAAATTAATGACCACATACTATTCCCCCCCCTCCCCTTGTTCTACCATATCTATGATTGTTGTTCAATCAAAAATAAATCAAAAGTGATTTACACTAGTATTAAACAAGGCATTTGAGGTTACCCTTTTCTGTGTGAAACTCAAAGAAGCTTATGCATAAGAGAAAGTGAAATGTGGTGTAGTCAAGTTCTACGACGAAAAGAGAACTTAGACTTCAAAAGACTACTTGAAGAAATCTGTCTATAAGACATGCGTTTTCTTTGCTCTTGAGCTCAGTAGCTAATGTGTTTTGTTATGATATTTTCTTACTATATAATCAAGTCTTATTCTTTTTCTTCGTTATGTTGTCGTCACTAACAGATACATTCATAAGCTTGCATGATATACTAGAACCCTAAAAAAATTGGAAGGTTCGACTGATGTATAATTAGACAATTAGACAAGTTTTTGTGGCAACAATTGAATCGTGTTTTAGATGATTTCTAAACCTGGAAAGGCTAAAAAAGACTATTTGTTTTACCCTCAGTTACTGTTTTATCTTGTCGCATTCTGTATTAAAGCAGGTCCATTTTAGAAATGATTCATTCAGGCATCAAGAAGAGACATGTTTGTTATTCAATTTAATTTTAACATATCTTTGATAGTCAAAACTGACTTGATGTTCTTGGTCAGTTTTTATTATTAATTTGTTATTACAAAAGCAAATAAATGTTTAGCATGAAGAATAATAATTTAATGACTAAAACTCGAGTTACAATCACATATGACATAAAACAGATGAATTTGCTTCGAGAAAACGCCAACAATCTTTACACACGATATCCTCGTGAAATCAATTGATTAATTTTTAGTCCATTGAATAAGCAAAGAAAATGTTGTCTTCTTGTAAGGTTATTTATTAAAAGAAAAAGAGAGAAGATAAAAAAAAACTATAGTATTGCTGCTTAAATTCAGGTTTAGAGAAGACTTCTTGTTGTAAGCAAGTAGATTTATGTACACTCGGGCTAATTAGGCAATCAAAAATTCACACAGTTTATCATGGTTATGCAAAACGAGAGAGTCCTGATTATATAAATACCTCTAGTCAACACTGTGTTCTTCTTTTTTTTTCTCTAGTCAATTTATATCATTATAAATACTATAACAAACATGGATAAAGAAGCTGCTGCAAGAATTCAATCTTCCAATGCCAAGTCTGGTCAAGATGTTGGTAAAGGTTCCTTCCCTGCTCGTGCTCAATCTGCTGCAGACAGAAATGCTAACCAAGGTCAAGGTCAAGGTCAAGGCCAACAGAACAAGAAATAAGTCAAAGCCTTTCATACTTTACTTCCTGTGGTGTCCCTTTTCTCTCTTTTTTCTCTTTTCTCTCTTAACCATGACTTTGAATAAACAAATTTGACACCGTTTTATCACATCTCTTTAAACATTGTGTATTTGATTATGACAAAACTATGAGTACATTGTATGATAAACCAAGTTTTTTCTCTAATAAGTAGAGACCAGACAACTTCATCTTTTTTTTTTTCGTTTGGCTTTCTTAAAACCTTACAAAATGGACAACAATCAATTAAGACAAGATGCTGAAGGACTTCGCGAGCGTGCCTCCAAGATTCAATCTGAACAAATGAAAGCAGGAGAAGACACATCCAAAGGCTCTTTTACTGCTTCAGTTCAAAGTGTGGCCGATAAGGCTATTCAAAGTATTCAACAAGAATCTCAGCCTTCTCTTGAAAAAGCTGATATTAGTCATGTCATGTCTGCTGAAACCAGTTCAGGTGAATCAGTTAAACCCGGTTCTTTCTCTGCTGCTGCTCAAAGTGTTGCTGACCGCATTCAAAATGAAGAGAATGAAAAGTGAACAAATCGTAAGAGTTGTATGGTACAATATTATATTGTGATGCTTTCCTTTCCCTTTTGAACGAATATTCAAATCGTAAAATAAAGGCCCTTCTTTTTCCTATAAACTTTGATTTCCTTAAAACATTAGAATTAAATATTTTAGTACTGTCGTTTATTATGATTCATAAGTAACGGGTTGAAAAACTGTTGTTCGAAATTAAAGATAATGAACACTTGCTGAAAACATTGAACTTTTGCTTGAATGTACTTTGTAACCCAAAGCATTGCGGAGTATTAAACACGTTTAAAAGACGCGAATGAATCGCGTTTTTATTTTTTTTCCATCTTTTTAAATATCTGTACATAATATCATGGATAAGCCTACTCCTCGTATCAACTCTGCCTTGAGAGAAAAATATGTCGGAAGAGTTGTTCGCTTAGTTGGAAAGCTTCATTCTGTAAGGATTTCTTTTTCTTTGTCTTCTGGCGTTACTCATCAGTCATGGGCTGACCTTACTTTAATAGCTTTCTGGTAATACCGCAGTACTCAATGCTTCGGATCATGGGCAAGTCATGGTCAAGTTGAACGGTGTATGTATTTGCTCTCTGTCTTTCTTATTTATAAAAAAAAACGGATTTGTTTTCTTTATTTGCTTACTTCTTGATATATTTATATAGGAAAGTCAATGGGGTACTGATTATGTGGAAGTAATCGGTCAAATTGAACCAGACTACACATTAAGAGAATTCAAGACAAGTAATCTCGGTAACTCATTTGGTAAAATATTTGCATGCATTACAAACAGATCGAAATGAGACTTACAATTCAACCTACAATAGATCTTGATATGGCCAATAAGGTGGTCGAGTATTCTCAAAAGCTTCCAAGCATGTTTGATTAAAACAAATAAGATTAGCCTCTTGAGATATGTTACCCCTCTTTCTCTCTCTTTCTTTATTATATATTCATTCATCCTGCTATGAAATCATCAGTGGTCAAACCAACACTACAAGCACAGTAATAGACTCAATTTACTAATAAAGAACAAGAGATAAACAAATCCCTTTGAAAAAAAAAACAGTAGACAATGTGCATATTAGGAAAACAATGACAATAGTTGACTGCATGAATTGGATGTTCATGTTTACGCTCAAGTGGGTTGTTTTACTTTTCTGCGTTGATTTAAACTGAGCAACAAAGTAGATCATCTCAAGATCCTATTAGTTTTTGATGCGTCGAGTAAATGTAAGCTGTTCAATAGACAAGTATGTTTCAGTGTGTCTAAATCAGGCCAAATGTTCCTCCGGATTTAAAGGTAAAACAACCTTTTTTTTTTTCATCAACTTTCCCTTCTGGCAACTCAATTAGAACTGTTTCTCATGTGAGAAATGTTATTTATTCACATGATAAAGAAGCATTTTGTTTATGACAAGATTCAAACTTTTCTTTTTCTTCAAAAAAAAAAAGGCAGGCATGTCTCTTTATTTTCTTATGGTTGTTTAATGGGTTAAATGGCATATGTACACAGATAAAATAGATGATTTTTAGGTTTCTTTGCCCAATTCTTCCGCTAGTTCTCTACCACGATTCTGAGCTGAGAAAACAGCCTCGGTCATAAGTTTACGAATATCATTGGATTCCATCGAATGAATGGCTGCTTCTGTAGTTCCTTTTGGAGAAGTCACCTTACGACGCAATGTGGCCAAATCATCTTGAGACATTTGAGCCATACGAGCAGCTCCGAAACATGTTTGAAGTGTCAAAGCTTTTGCTTCTTCAGGAGTTAAACCAGCATCCACGCCAGCGTTTTCTACCGGAATTCAAATAAGTAACTCGCTTCTTCAATAATAATTAAAAAAAAAAAAAGGACTTACGCATGGCTTCCATGATTAAGAAAAAGTAAGCAGGACCACTTCCACTGATACCTGTGACTGTATCAATCAATGCCTCATCTTGTACCCATGAAACCTGTTTAGCAATTGCCTTCATGATATCTTGAGTCAACTCCTTTTGTTTATCATTGACATGATCTGTAGCAAATAGACCAACTGCACCCTCACCTATAAGAGCAGGTGTATTTGGCATGCATCGTACAATAGACACAGGATGAGATACTTTGAGCCATTTATAGATATCCTTTGTGGTAATACCAGCTGCAATCGAAACAATCAATGTATCAGGACGTTCAGAGATAGTTTGGCCTAATTCAGCTACTACAGAGCGAAGTACTTGAGGCTTGACAGCCAAGACAACCACATCAGCACCTTGAATGGTATCCTTGTTGCTGTCTGATCCAACCATTTTAGGGTATTTCTCCTGCATGTAGTGACGACGTTCAGCCAATGGCTCAGCATAGCGAAGGCGTGAGCTTGGATGGCCACTTGATTGAAGACCACACAGAATAGCCTCGGCCATATTACCACCACCAATGAAGGAGATGATAGGTTTTAATTGCTTATTTAATGAGACCATAATGTTAGAAAAAAAATGAATAAAAAAAAAGAAAGAAAAAGAGAAATCAAAAAAGTTATTTATGTAGAAAATAAAGCCCTGAGTTTTATGCAGACAATTGAGTTTTATCAAAGACATAAAATACAAGATCAGTGACGACATATTCAATCTTCTTCTTCTTCGCTTGAGTCGTCTAGCTTGGGTATATCATACAGATCATTTTCTGATAAGGCGCCATATCTGGAGTTTTACTTTTAAGGTTAGACCCTTCCCTTTCTCCACACTCCTCTCTCACTTTATTTCTCCTTGTTCAACCCCCCCCCCATGACGTTATTAAACGTACCTGAGTAAGACGTCTTCTACTGTGTCCACATCAAACCGAGACCCTACATGATCCACAAGACGCACTAGATTGGCTACCAACAACCCCCCTGATAGGCTAAAATGGTAGGTGAGCCCACTAGATCAAAATCGAGTTCTTCGGCTGAAATACGGATGAATTTAGCTAAAGTGTATTTCTGTGCCAATTGCCTTAAATAGTCATCCAACTGTAGACAGGTTGGTAATTGTGAATCGTAAATGTGTACAATCACAGGGACCGTTTTCCATTCGTGATCAATTTCCTGAGCATAATTATCTGCATCAATCGTATTGACGGATCCAAATAATTTTTGCTGTCTCCGAATAGCATGGTTTCCGAGTTTAAGTTCCTTGAGACGTTGCTCTCGGTATTTCTTCAAAGCAGCTCGTTCCTCTTCATCATCCTCTTCTTCGGGAGGGTTGCTTTCAAGGATCAAGAGCTCTTGTTGATCCTGTGCATATGTGGTGGTGGTAGGTGCCTTGGCTAACATACGGGCATTGTAGTCTGCACGTGCTTTTGCTGCTGAAGCTAACTTTATTTGCTGATGGTAATCATGGTCTGCCTTGACTCCTTTTGGTCCAGTCTGGGGTCCAGTTTCTCTTGTTGATTGTTGTGGCTAATAAATAAAGTTTAGCTTCAATTCTTGTGTGTGAAAAATAAAAATAAGCCTTTTACAACAAAGTCATCGGTAAAGTCATCTTGATCTTCAGTTTCAGAGTCGGTTTCTGGTTCGACTCGAGTGACTTCTTTTATATCTTCAATAGACGTATTTTGTAATTGAGCCCATAGTGCGTCTTCCATGATGATAGTAATAGTCTATTTTATTAAAAAAAAAAGATAAAAAAAAACAAAAATAAAAATAGGAGTAAGAAAAAAAAATAGTCAAAATGAAATAAAATTCAACTGTGCTTCAAAAAATAAGAACATTAAACTAGTGAAGAGAACAAAGCAATCTGTTGCTATTCAACAACTTGTAAAGATGAATTAGTTCATTTGCACACCAAAAAAAAATATAGAAATTGGCGGTCACCTATCAGCTTGACGTGTGAAGCTGATTTTTGCCATTTTCCATTTTTTTCTAAATCTTTTTTTTTCTTCTTTTTCTTTCATTCTTGCATAATATGATACCAAACCACTCATTAAAAAGAAGAGCAAGCGAGTCAGAAGCAGACCAAGCATTTGCACTTATTCGGCAGCATAATACTCGAATACCACCTCCTTTACCTTATTTGCCAAGCGATTATCTACCTTCACCTGATAGTCCTCGGCATATTGTTCTTTCTACACCTGTTCATGCGAATAAACGCCAACGTGCTCGTTCAATTGGATATCCACTCGTGTTGAGCAATAACAGTGCGAGCAATAGTGGTGCGAGCAATAGCCATTCAATTCCTGCAAAAGCCATCACCTATAATGACCGAGAACATTTCGAATTAGTTCCCTATCGTGAATGGACTGTGATTGCGTAAATGTTAGCATGGATGATTGTTCGACTCTATTACTTATTCTCTCTTTCTCTCTTTCTCTCTTTTTGATATATATATATATATATATATATGCATGTAGTCGAGATAGTCAGCGTGGACAACTTGTGTTATACAACCAAGACAATCAAGCAGTGACTGTTCAAAATTATTCAACTGAACATCCATTTCATACAACAGAGTTCCAGGTAAAGATTTAAAAAAAAAAGAGGGATTTAGAATCTGTCGATATCATTTACATTCTTATGAACTTGAGACAATGATGTTATTGTTGGGTACATATCATAGTCTGAAGATGTAAGCCATTGTCCTTACTGTCATCGCCCTATGCCAGATTCACCAGAACCAAAGGTAAATTGAAACAAACATTCAACTCAGCAAGCTATTCATTTAATTATAAAAAAGGTAAATGAACCTGATTTTATGGACCGAAACTACTTTCGGTTACTTGCTTCTTCACAAGCAAACACAGCTGCCAAGTAAGCTACACAAATCAGAGCCAGAAAAAAATAATAGATTGTTGAATTGGTTTTTGTTTTTTCTTTCGACGTATCAGCTCCCCCGTCCAATCTCGTTCAACTACATTCAGTACAGATTCAGAAAAGCCTCATCCTATCAATGGGCAAAACTTGAATGAAAACGCTTTCAATCAAGGTTATTACGCTAATTTCTTTGTCGAAGTCAACAAATTAGGAAAAGGCTTCCGAGGCAGTGTATTTTTATGTGAGGTAATTCTAGATTTTTTCAAGACACCTTCCCGAGAACATGGCTGACTAACGCTGATTGGTTGAATAGCATGTACTGGATGGTGTCAAGTTAGGGAAATATGCAGTCAAGAAGGTAGCTATTGGCAACAACCATCCATGGCTTGTTCGCATGTTGCGTGAAGTACACTTATTGGAGCGCCTAAGACATCCCAACATTGTCAGCTACAAGCATTCGTGGTTAGAATACAATCGACTCACTGCATTTGGACCTGAAGTGCCTTGTCTTTTCATCCTTATGGAATGTGCAAATGGAGGCAATTTGGATGAATATCTAGAGGCTCCAAGTCAGTCTGATCATCCATCGTTGGACTCACAAAACAAAAGACAGAAACAAGCACAACAAGACCATACCAAACAAAAACGGAAGCTTTCTTCTAAGGAACTTAAACGAGAGCGTATCAGAAAGCAGTATGAAGCTCAGGAGAGTTTCGAAAAGGAGCAAGATGTATCTCAAGTGCAGAACAACAACAAGCGATTACTTACTATGACAGAGATTTTGTCATTGTTTATCGATATCGTTCAAGGGCTGGCTCATTTACATCAACAGAATATCGTGCATCGAGACCTGAAACCGCCAAATTTGTTACTTCAATACGATAAACGAGATTTGCGTAAAGGAATGTAAGGGTCTTATTTCTGTTTCTTTAAATCATAATTTGCAAGATATACATTGGACTTATCTTTCTTTTTTGTGTGTAGTCCTCGTGTCTTGATATCTGATTTTGGCGAATGCGAAGATTTAGATGATCATTATGAAGATAGTAATCGAACAGGTGCTACAGGCACATTGGAGTTTATGGCGCCTGAGCATGTCCGTTTGGATCCAAGAGGTCGAAATACAGTGGATTATTCTCCTAAAGCAGACATGTGGTCTTTAGGCATGGTCCTTTACTTTCTCTGTTATTCTCGACTCCCCTACAATGTGATAGATGATGTGGATATCTTGCGAACCGAGATTCTTCAGTTCAGAGAAGTCTGGTTCCCTTCCTCTCGCCTGGATATCTACAAGACAGATCAAGCTCGCTTTCAGGAGGCATCCCGAGATACTTCTATCACAAGAGATATACCCAACGAGCTGAAGCTTTTGATTCGCATGTTACTCTCTACAGATCCAGCTAAGCGTCCTTCATGTAACGAGATTCTGTCTAAACTGAGAAGTTTTCGACGCAATGATAACATACCCTTTGAGTGGCCTTCCAATCCACCTTCTCCACCTTCGTCATCGCCGCCTCTGCATAGTCATTCTCGAGATTCCTCACCTTCAATAACATCTAATACTACTGTGGTATCAACACCTGCTTTGCCGCCGCCACCTGTTATTATTGATGCTGAAGAAATTCCAAGATCAGATCCGAAAGAAAAAGAAACTGAAGAAGAATCGCCAACAAATGTCTTGAGACAAAGGCTTTTACATCCTACTCAGAATGCTGATGGGAGGGATACGGTTATGATGGAGCAGGCTGATGATGATTCAGTTCATCAGCTCTTGCTAGGATCGTCTCAGCTCAATATCCGTGATCATACTCAGTTGCTGTCCGAAAGACGAACAATACTGATGATCAAGACGGCCACCGCTCTTTTGAAAGTAGCTTCTTGTACTTATTCCTGTTCTCCTTATTCTGTCAAGTCAAGCACACTTTACCCAGTGCTGATGCTAGCTCTGCTTGATTTCTGGAGTGAGTCAAGTTCACCTAATCTAATTTTACTTTTACTTCATGTCGTTTGGATAACTACCACTACCTTTGTTTTTGGTGGATTTTGTTTAGCCTGATCAGAACATACAAAATGAAAACTCGATTCTTGCAATACAAGGCGTATTTTGCTTCTTCTTTTTTTTAATCAAATGAATAAATGATGCTTCACGATCATGAAACTCTAAAAAGGAAATTGACAGGGTCACGTGACCACAAATTGCTTATTGCGATTTTTTGGTATTTATTGCGACTTTTTTTTTTTCAATGTAAAAGATGCTATCTATCAATCTCTTTTTCTTTTCTGTTGTTCTTCTTCTTTTTTGAATCTGTTTTCCAAGCATTAAGAAAAAAAAAGCGAGTCATTTGATACTTATGTCAAGCAAATCAGCTACTGCCGATTTTATTGCTGGAAAGTAAGTAACCTTCTCTTTTGGAATCACTCGGGATTGATTCGAGTCAATACATAAAGCTTCGGTGGCATGGCTCAAGTGATAGTTGGTCAACCTTTGGACACTATCAAAGTCAGGCTTCAATTAGATCAAGGTAAATTTAAAGGTGCTTGGGATTGTGCAGTACAAACCATTCAGAAAGAAGGGTTTCTTGCACTCTATAAAGGTAATATAAATGAGGTTGATAGCCCAGCATCATTTCTAATCTATCTGAATAAAAAGGCATGGCAAGTCCTTTGATAGGTATTGGTGCTGTCAATGCACTTTTGTTTGCTGCCAACTCATCTATCAAGAGCAGACTACAAAAGAGACCTGATGAATTACTTTCATTGGATAAAATAGCCACTGCAGGTGCAGGCGCAGGATTGATCAATAGTATACTTGCTTCACCTGTAGAACTCTTGAAGATCAAGATGCAAGCACAGTTTGGTTCAAGAGCAGCGCATGAAGGGCAACGTTTCTTTTCCGGGCCGTTTGATTGTGCACGATATCTGATTCAACGCGATGGTGTGGCTCATGGTCTATTTCGTGGATTATGGGCTACTGTCGTGCGTGAGATACCTGCCTATGCAGGGTTTTATTCTGGATTTGAGATAACAAAGCGATACCTGACCAACAACAATCAATATGAAGCCAGTGTGATGCAATTGATGACATCTGGAGCTGCAGGTGGTGTCTCTTATTGGATATGTTGTTATCCTCTTGATGTTGTTAAATCTATGGTAAGTTGAATGTA
This sequence comes from Blakeslea trispora, assembly GCA_025331445.1. Lineage (NCBI taxonomy): Eukaryota > Fungi > Mucoromycota > Mucoromycetes > Mucorales > Choanephoraceae > Blakeslea > Blakeslea trispora. The sequence goes on along the minus strand of JAIWNE010000034.1, from coordinate 224,392 downwards.
TGTTCTTAAAAAAAAAGTAACCGCCATTTTTATTATCTAAATAGGTTCAAAACCAAGAAAAACCACCTAAAGGATTTTATGTGACATCTCTATTACAACAAGTATATAGACGAGATGGATTGGTGGGCCTTTACCGTGGATTTGGTACATCTGTCCTTCGAAGTATTCCGGCTGCGGGGGCTACTTTCACAGCCTATGAACTCTGCATCCGCCTCTTCTAAAATCAGCTGTAAAAGGGAATCGGAGTTGTCCTGTCAAAATGGATGTCGGATCAAAATATACTCTCTCTCTCTTTCTCTGCTTAAACATTCAACTTCAGATTAAAAAAAAAAAGGACATTTGGTTTCAAGACAATTGTTAACATGACCTCAAAGGCATAAAGAATAAAAGCAGGAGAAACCTCATTCAAAACCTGACAAAAGGAATTCTCTTTCTAGACAAGAAAAAAAAAACGCCCTTGTTTTTGTAGCCATCTATACAGGACTTAATTTCATTATTTTCATTATTTCAGTTATACACTATGCTCTCAGATTATATTTTGATTGACTGACTTTATTTATATAAGGTGCATGTTTGCTTTATTTGTTTCTCTTTTTTTTTAATTCAAGGAATGAGCTATGGTTTTGAATTTAACAGATGAATATCTTTAATAAAGAGAAAAAAAGACCAGACATTAGATAACTTCAGTCTTGTGAACAGCATCAGCTTCAATCGTTTCTTCCTTTGGCTTGTCTGCAGAAAGTGCAGCAGAGCACAATTGGTTTAAGCCAGACTTGTTTTCATTGTTTGTAGGCGAGTTGGCACCTGAAGCATGGGCGGTGGGTGTCATTGACTGTTTATCTTCTTCATTGTCCTTTGCTTCAAGCTGGCTACTGAGAATACCCTGAAGTGCTTGACGATAGGTGGTTTCAGGAGAAGCAGGTGCATTATCATTGGTGTTTATCTCATCCGTGTCTCCATGGTGACTTCCGTTAGCACTGACAGGTGTATCTGCTTCATTATTGGTATGACCATTCACCAACACAGATGCAGTGTAAGATGGGTAAACAGGATTGAGTACATATTGAGCAGACAAGATGTTGTGATCCTTGTTGGCACCATTGCTTGCAACAGGAGTACCATTGTTGTAGACTGCGTTTACATTGTAATTGTAAGACTCATAGCTTTGAGCATACTGGCTTAGTTGCGTTGGGTAACCAAAATCAGGTACAGCCGAATTAACCGCGTTTGTTGTATGGGCAGGACCTGTAGCAGCCACTGGATGAGGCGTGGTAGGGTGTGATAAGTTCTCAACAGGCGTGTTGGAAGTAGTAGGCGTACCCATAGCATTAGGTGGTGTAGCACTCTCAGCTCCAGTACTTGCAGCTAATGTAGCAGCAGCGACAGAATCGTAAAGTTGCTTGTCTTTCAACTTGTCATCTGTTATCAAAAAATAAAAAAGAAAGGGTTGGAACAGGAATCGATTGTTTTGAATTGTTATTTACCAGTCTTTTGTCTTCTTTTGTATGGACCACGCTTAATGCCCTTCTTGCGTTCCTTTCTGACAGAGTTTACACATGAGTCAGCAATACCGTATTTTTGACAACGAGGACAGGGTCTAGCATCATCACATTTCTTGCATGCCTTTTGACAGTTGGCTATTCAAAGAAAAATAAGATTCATGTCGTCATCACAGTATAAGCAAAACACAAAAAATAAATAAATCGTTCTCATATTTTTTTTTTCTTTCTTCAAGAAATGTAACCATAAAGAATGATAAATAAGTTTTTTGTTTTTCTGAACTTACTACAAGCGTTCTTGACTTGATTTCTTTTGGGTCCGTCTGTTTTTAAGCGAGGAGTACCAGCCATAACCAAATGTGGAGTTGAAGTGCTTGAGACAGCCAAGACAGTAGCCCCATTCATGACTGAATCACCCACTGGTGCAGACTGAGATGGCGTTGTGACTGCCGCAGTTGCTGAACTTGCTGGATAGCCTTGTGTGTTTTGATAGTTTGCAGGATAATAAGAGGTCATAGTATGCATTTCCTTTTGTTCTTTTCTCTAACTTTAGAACACGGTCAATATCAATGGAAGGGAGGAAAAAAAAAAAGAAGGCGGCGCTATAAACGGACTCTAAAAGAGAGAAAAGAAGAGGAAGGGGAGAAAAAAAAATTTAAAAGAGACTCTTACGCTTTCCCCCAAGTTTTTCGGAGTATAATTTATTGACCAATTAGATTTGACCATCAGAGAAATAACTTGCTCTAATTTTTTTTTTTTACCCTGTTACAAGCAAACACTGCAATCTATTTGGTTGTTATTCTCCCTCCTCTTCTTTAGGGCTTAGTTTATATGACCTTGTTTTATCAAGATAAACTAGAAAAGGCCATTTGTTTGCCCTGTTATCCTTTCATTCAATACGAGAAAACTGTCTTGCTCTCTATTCAGTATTCTGAGAATCAGACCAATTAAAGAGCTCATTCTTTTTGATTAGTAAAGAATTAGGTCATATGGTTTCAAGAAAAAAAAACATGTTGATTTTGGAAAAATCAGCTACAAACTCAAAAAGAGAGAGAGAGAGAGAATTATCAGCTTCTCGCGTAATTTTACTTGACAGCATATTTGTCTCTTTTGTTGTTCATTTCAATATGTGCATTTGTGACTAAAGAGTATCATGAAATAAAGCATGCCGTTATACTGTCTCAACAGAAACTAGAGGCATTGTTATAAAACAAGAAAACCTGTGGCTTTAACACAGATATAAACATTACAATTCTTTTGAAAATATCACTAAAGAGAAGTTCATTGGAAGTAATCCTATCTTTTTGACAGTCTAAATAATCGTTTCTACTCTGCTTAAGGAGTGAGAGATCAAGTCCTGCTTTAATGAAATGAGTTTATATAACTAAATCCAGAAACATTTCGTTTGACCATCAAACATTGCGAAATTATTTACAATGTTATTCATGCCTATCATTCAACTTATCAGGCTGGCAAGATTAATTTGGCTTGAATGAGGGTTATAAGAAAGAGAGATTACAACAAAAGCTAAAATAATAAAAAAGAGTGTGTGTGTAATTTATAATACTATTGTTGCCTCTTTAGAGTAACTTGATTTATATCTATGATTGTATTAGCTACATTCTAGCGAAAGAGAAAAGCACCAAGTCAGTAAGCAATTGCAGTCAACAAAACACATCTTCCTGCCTTCTTCAAGAGGAGTAAAAGGATACAATCAGTAAAGTTGTGTGGAATCTATATTTTCAATGGTGCAATTTGAAATTTCTGTATGCGGTCTATTTCTAGAAATAGGTGTACCAGACACTCTTAATTTATACAAATATGATGCCTCCCCCCTTTCTCCTTTCTTCTTACAGTAATCGCTGAATATTGAGTTTTTTTGTTTTTTTGTTAACAATGAAATGTGGTTATATATATATATGTGTGTGTGATAATACGTGATTTACCATAAGCTTCAGAAAATAGATGAGAGAAAAGAACAAGCGTTTGGTGCTATTATGATGTATCTTTGGCTCATATAATATCAAGATTTAGTCTAGAGTTTTGGTTTTTTATTTCTTGCTGCAGGTTATCTGTCTCTCCTATCATCATTTTGAACTGCATAAATTCATAGCCACACAAAAGAAAAGAAAGTCATGCAATCATTACAGTATAGAATTAAATAGGATAAATCACCTTGTGGCAACTTATAATAAAAAAAGAAGGGCAAGCAAATTAATTTGGTCACACTAAACATCACCTGTTTTTAATTTTAGTGCTTTCAGTCCATCACAAGTAACCAATAAGCATGCTGCGTAATAATTTCTTTATTTTTTTAACTTGGTTATGAATCAACAAGTATTGCATTTTTTTTTTTATTTTGTGAGAAACAACCTTTGTTTCTTATAAATGTGTTTGCATAAAATAAAGGCTCTTTTTTTTTTACTGGCTCATAGACTTCATTTTCCTTCCTTCTTTCCGCCAAGTATTTGGATACCCTTATTTATTACACAAGTTACTTTCCGAAAACATTTAGTCTCTATTCCGATTGGCGATTTTGGAATATTTGGTGCTGCAGTCTTTTCGAGGAAGTTGAGCACGTATTACAGATTCCTTAAGGCTGTTGCACTGTCATGTTTATTCACATTTCAGACAATAAGTTTGTTTCATCGATTGTAGTCTATCATTTAGGATGTGACATTGCCATTGGAGGAAAGATCGATGGTTACCATATGCACAAGTCAGTTTGATGAGTTGCTAAAACTTGTTGTTGATAAGTCTAGTGTGTCATACATTATATTGATAAGCAGACATAGGGATGAAATAGAAAATACAGTTGACACTCATAGTATGGTTCAAATGATTAAATCATTGTGTTGACTATGTTACTCGTCTTTTGGCACTATCATAAAGTCTTTTCTTTTTTATTTGCTTTCCTTCAATTACAGCCCCGATTCACATATCTTCCCTTGTCATGGTTTGTATTGGATGATGTTGTCTCTTATATTGAATCAATAGAGTCGTTCTTTTCTTTACAAGTTTTGTTCATTTACTTGGTCTTTTTTTTTCTCAAGACAAGATAAGATACTGTGTACCTTTTTTTTTTTTTCTTTTTTATAAATTTTCTCGAAAACAACCAACTTGACTGACTCGAAGCTAATTCTGCTTTTAACAAGAGTGTACAATCTAATTTTGGATAAAGTTGCACACATAAAAAACACCAATCAATCTGTTTCTTCAGCTGCCTTCTTTTTGAGATAACAGTAGAACAACTGTAGTTGCTTCAAAATATGGTGCTACAAATGTGCTTCATTTACTTTTTGCCTGTCATCTAATTTCATCCTATATCCCTTCCCCCCTTGGTAATTATTTCCACTTTCTTGTACACCCCTTTTCTTTTTATTTATTCAAAAAATAAAATATAAAGAAAACGAACTCCTAATAGTGTATGTCGAATTCAGAAGCAAAATAATAATAGAATAATAAAGGCAACTTTTTTTTTTATCACTTGTCAGTTCAGATGTGCTACGTCTTTCTGGAGGTCCCGAAGCATTCTGAACACAAGTCATACAAACAATAAGATATTTTGGGTCTTTTTTTTTTTTTTTTTTTAAATGATGACAATCCCCTTTTTGGTTCGATGCCTTTATGCAGGATATGTATGTGAGTTCGAGAAAAAAAAAAGGTGTGTTGAATGATGTGCCTTCAGCGTGCAAAAAGGAAAAAAAAAATGTCATGTTGGTAGCACGTGTTTTATGGGTCTTTTGTATTTAAAAAAGACGTTTTGTTTTTGCATGACAAAGGCCGTTTTATCGTCTTTCCTTTTCTTTTTTTTTTTAATTTTCAAAAACAAAAAAATATGATTAATACTTCTGTCATTCCCTACACACTTGGAAAAGTTAAATCTTCTGCTTATTTATACCCTTCCCTACCTGTAAGTTGATGAATGCAATTTCCTTTCTCTTTTTTCTTTAAACACATTTTTTTTATGCTAGCAAAACAATATGAATTTTAAGAGACCTAGTTCAGAGATTGATTACACAAACCTATATATTAAAAACCTTGATTTAAGGGTTGAGAGTAACGATCTCTTTAATCATTTTAAAGATTTTGGTCGCATCATTTCTGCTCGTGTCATGAAGAATGAGGAAACACGAGTCTCCAAGGGCTTCGGCTTTGTAAGCTTTAGTTCCACAGAGGAAGCACAGCTCGCTAAACAAGAAATGAACGGTGTTTACATCATTTCAAAGCCCATCGTAGTCACCTTTCATGAACCCAAAAAGTCTCGAGAGAAAGCACCTTCCTTTACTGAAGAAAGACATGTCTATCCCAATCAAGGAATGGCTGCCCTTTCTTACCCCAAGAAATTGTTGTTGGAACATCAGAAAGCAAACAACTATCAATTGCCTCCACTGGACCAACGTCGGTTTCCTATGGAATCACAAAAATATAAGAATACCCAGCACCATCATAAGCACCAACACCATCATACCAAATCTGTTCTACCTGCAGCAACAGCAACAACAACAAATAAAGACAAAAGACGAGAATATCAAGTTATCGGAACCAACATCAAACACAACCTACATTATCCTTCTCAACCAGGACCATACCAGCAGGTAAAAAGAAAAAGAAAAAAAAAAAGGGGAAATCAAGTCTCTTCTCTATTGCTTTTTTTTTTATTAAACGATTTGACATAAACATATTCCTTTTTGCTCATAGACATACCCATCACTTCCACGTAACACAAACCTTCCTTTTCCTCATACGCCAAATGTTGCCAAAACAAATTCTAATCAACTCCCACCACCAATGACATCTGGTACATTCATCTACACACAATCCTTTGTTGAGGATAACATACTTGTTGAAAAGCATCGCTTACCCTCTTCACTTATAGACCGCAACCTAATCACCACAAAAAACTCCTCTTCTTCCTGTAGACGCAGCTCTCTCGAGTCTTCTCCAAGCGGGTCTACAGGGAACAGTAGCTCACAAGATAAAAGAAGAAATATTGTTACACAAGCCGTCATGTCAATTGAAGAGCTCCAAGACACAAGTTATGTTCAAGACATTGTAGACATGCTATTGACCCTCAAGAAGAAGGACTTGGCTACCTGTTTGTTCAACAATGTCTTTTTGAAGTCAAGTGTAAAGCGAGCCAAAGATTCATTAGAAGTATTTCAAGAGAAACCTCAACCTCAACAACAACCTCAACAACAACAGCAAAAAGAGATACCGCCTAAAACAATTATACAGCAAGCAACAGAACAACAGAGAAGACGACAAGACCATACAAAAAGTGGACTCTATACCAGCTTTAACAATGTTGTATCCACTGCGCCTATCTTCAATGCCACTCATCCTTATTACTATCCCCCTAATCACCATCAACCACTTGGCGAATTCATCAATAAGGAAATTAGGTTGCCACCTCTGGGATCTAAAGCTATTCCTATTGTAGCACCAAAACAAGTACATGACTCAGATGCTGTTAGAAGCCCTCTGCGTGAAGAAATCGAGAAATTCCTAAAGACCCTTGAGGGTCTAGAGCTATACAAACAAAAACAATTACTAGGTGATCGACTATTCCCACTTGTGAAGGTTTGGTTACTATTTAAACTCTTTTTTTTTTTTTAAAATGTGTCATTTTTTCTCATTTTCTGTTTTATAGGCAACGGGTATTAAACATGCTCCTCGTATCACCGTACAGTTACTGGACCATACTCCTTTACACGAACTGGCTTATCAAATGTATGATAAAGTCAAACTTAAGGCCATTATTGCCAAACTTGCTTCAAAGGAAAAATAAAGAAAATACAATTTTCATGCAAGCAAAAAAAAAAAAGCAGTTTCCAACAAATTTATGCGTTTCTTTTAAACAAAACAAAAAACAAATAGAGGCATTCTCGTGACACAAGCGTATATAAATCCTTGCTTAAGAAAAAAATAGGCTCATACCATTTCTTTTTCTAACAAAATAATCAAAAGGAAAGAGGGAGGTATGAAATAAGAGACGTTATTTTATAAAGAGCATATTTATGCACACATTGCATAATAATATACGGTTTTACATGTTGTTTTTTTCTTGACAAATCACTCTCTGATTTAGCAAATTTCAGTAGGGTCCCAGCAGAAACGATGAGGCTTCGATTGATGAATAAGATCAAGCTGGGCCATGTCCTGCTTATGTAATATGCGTTAGTTTATAGAACACATTCGTATGGATATACTTGCCTCATTCTCAAGCTCAAAAGAGAAAATATGTGTGTTCTCCTTTATACGGCTAGGTGTCTTTGACTTGGGTATAACAATCCACCCATGTTGAACAGCCCATCTAAGTAAGACAGAAGCAGTTGATGTATTGAATTTCTTGGCAATCGACTCAAGATAAGGCAGTTCAATCTGTCCATTCACAAGATTGCCTTCACCTAAGCTTGAATATGCTTGTACCTGAATTCGATGCTCCTGGCAAAACCAAAGTAGTTCAGGTTGGTAAAGACACGGATGCAATTCAAATTGATGAACATGTGGGATAATTGTACAGTTCTTTATCAAATGCTCCAAATGATGCACAGTATAGTTAGAAACTCCAATGTGCCTGATTTTTCCTTCTTTGTACAGCTTCTCCAAAGCTCTGTAACTTTCTGTACGATTTATTTGGTTTACAGGGTCAGAGAGCTTTTTCTTTGCTGTACTTGTGTGTCAAATGAAAAGAAGAGTAAGCCATCCTATCACCTTGTTCACTTTTTTTTTTCTTGTTTTACCCTGGCCAATGAATAAGATACATATCAAGGTATTCCAAGTCAAAGCGTCTTAATGAATCGATCACAGCTATGAACATATAGATGATTAAGTTTGAACATTTAGTAATTTAAGAAACCAAAGAAGGTAAGGAAAAAAAAACTACCTTGATAACAAGACTCAAAACCTTGATTCTGAGGAGCTATACATGGGCTGTTTAGTTAATCATGTCTTCTTGTTTTGATTGTGTGTACATTGAATACTTGCAAAGTTTCGAAGTAATAAATAAGTCTTCTCTTTTTACACCAAAGGAGGAGTCAGCAAAGACTTCCTTTAAAATTTGACCAAGCACTTCTTCGTTACGATAAACGGTAGCTGAATCTATGTATTTCCTTTTTAAGGACTTTCTTCAACACGAAGGTCTTAACAACATACCTATCAATCGATAACCTGAGCGAATTGCTTCATATACAACTGGTCGAAGTTCCTCTATTGACTTGAGTCTATAAGTGCCCACTTTTTTTTTTTTTATTTTATTTTGAAAACCAAAATAAGAATTTAGATGAAAACAAGAGACATTATAGGATGGTAAATTTGATTTTCTTTTTTATAGTCTTACATCCAAGGATAGGTATTTTATCACCATTATATAGCTCTTGTGTGTGCATTACTATATGTTTTGTATATAAATGTGCTTAATTGCTTTAGTGCTAATAGACGTAAACAATTTAAAGCCCTCATGAGCGTCACACACACAGTCACAACCAACTTGAAGCATGAATTTGATCTCATGCATACTACATTTCTTTCAAGTGGTTTACTCCCTATGCTCTCACTAACTTGAGTATTCAAAATGCCTGCTTTGACAGAAAACTACATATCCAAGACCTCAAGAGCAATTATAATTAGCATAGACGATTTACAGTAAATCCACCAAAGCTACACACTTTGTTGCTCAAATTTGTCAATTAAACATTTTGCTCATGCAACTCAGATTCCTCACACTGTCTTTTCTATCTCTGCGTATACAGGTTTGTTCTCCAGAAATAATTGTATAATAGTTACAAAGTGATTCAAAGCAACATTCAACTGTTTTGCTTATTCTCTTTCTTTTTGGTTTTATTTATCTTGCTTTTTTGTCTTTCTATTCTTTATCTTCTTCCATATAATCAGGGTTCTTTCGTAGAAGCACAATACCTTCCAAAACAGGTGCTAAAGATAAATCTATTGTAAAAAGGAATAAGTATTGTCTACTCTACAAAAAGAGATCATCACTTACATTCTTCAGTAGCAAGTTCAGCACGCTCTGAGTGAGCAAGAAGAACAGGTGTAGAGTGTGTTTGGAAACCAGTGATTGTCTTTGGTCGACCAGCTTGACCAACCACATCAACAGCTTGACCAACACGTACTGTGACAGGTAAGTTTTCTACAGATTCATCAAAGGTGATCAAGAAGCGAGGATACATGGCTGTGACTAAAGAATACAAAAAGTAATGGAACTTGCCGAATATGACTAGTTTTTTTTTGTTAGTTAAAAAAAAAGAGAGCCTGTATTCTCCAAATTGACTTAAATTACTTACATGTCTTTTGGTCAGTGAAAGCCATGACACTGGTCAACAAACCAGCAATGGCAACAGGAGACATAATTTGACGATCAGTGTGGAAAGGATTTAATGTCATTGTACCCTTAGCCATGTGTAATAAGCCTTGAGCAATGCGGACCATGAACAGGCTGGAGGCATCTTTGTGATAGTAACTGGCCAACTGTCGTAACATTTGAGCAAGACGAGCATTGTTTGTACCAGCACCTACAAGACCCATAGCAAAGATGGCACTGATAGCAACATCGCTATCATTGTCGTGCGAGTATTTACTAAGTGTGTCCAAGATGTTGACCTGAGGATTAGAGGCACACAAGATACCATAGGCTAAAGGAACAGCCTTTCTAATCACAGGCTCACCATAATGCATCTAAATCATTCACTCATGAGTTATGAAACAGAGCTATACATTTATAAATCTATTCTTACCAAATGGTTGAATGTACGGTAAGACATTTCAGCACCAACTTCTTCACCCATAGCAATCAAGGCAACACCAATGGTGGCAAAACCTTGGAATGTATCATCCTCTCTCTCCTTGTCAAAATGGTCGTTACAGAAATGAAGCATCTTTTGAACCTTCAAGACATTGCCTGTACCAGCATAAGACAAGGCTTCAACCAACACCATTGCTTGCAAGCCAAGAGGGTGTGTGATGATCTTGAGTGTTTCCAATGTAGCTTCAGAAGCGTCTTGCTTACCAAGGTAGAGAAGGGCAAGACCAAGGGCCATGAAACGAGAATGAGTTTCTTTGAGGTAAGCAATCTTACGGTCCATCATGGTTTGTAAGATAGTACTAGTAATATCACCATCACAAGAACCAACAAACACAAGACCTAAAGCTAAAGCAGCCAAACAGGAAACTTCCATGGCTATGCTAGTATCACTGACTAAAGGTAAAAGTAGTTCTGAGATTTCTGCACGGGCAGAACCAGCATAAGCAAGACCGAGACTATCATAAAAGAAAACACAATTTCAGTTTATACCATACTCTATCAAACATTCTATTGTATCTTTTCTTACCCAAAGATAGCAGCTTGCTTCACTGAAACACTATCGGATTCTAAATGTTCAGATAACAAAGCCAAGGCAGGGTCGGACTCTTCTCTAACACCAGAATTCAAAATACCAATACCAAGCAATGCACCAGCCTTAATATAGTCGTCAGTGGAATACAAGTATTTATCAATCAAGCCTAAACCTGTCTCAATATTCCAAAGAGAGATCAAACCCAAAGAGGCAGTAGCACTAGTCATGCCATGCTCCTTTGTCTTGTACACCCAAGATGAATCGCTTTCATCCTCAGTCACCATCAATTTGTCCTTACAGAAAGCAGCATTGACAAAGGCATTGACAAAAGTAGAAGACAGGTTGTTACGTGCAGAGTCAATGTTGCTACTGAATGCAGTACGGTGATTTTCCAAATGACTTTTGTAGATATCCTCAGGTACTTTGGGTTCCATCACATCCAACTCACGAGCAAGGGAGAGGAAATAGTTGGAAAGGTTAGAGTTGTTGATGCATGCGTTTAAATCGGCGTCTTCTGTTTCAATGTGAATTTGTTGACGAGCAAGTTGGAATGCCATTTGCTTCTTGAGTAATCTATAGCCATTATTGTTCAGTTTTTTTTTATGCTTCAAAATGCATAGACAGAACTTACGGATCAGGACATTGTTCAAAATCTTCCTTGATTGAATCCATGTCACCTACTCGGATAGACAAGTTGAGTGCCTGAGCATACTTTCCTTGTTGAAGGTAAATAGCACGGGCAGTCTTGAGAAACTCAAGGTCATCGGGAGGAGCGAGCAAGTTGACACATCTATGATTCAACCATAAGTTTCCATTTACTTTCCATACAATTTTCTAGTATTTACCCAACCATATAAAGACAGACACGCTCATAAGTGTTCTTGTCAACAAAACGCGTCAGCTGATCAATGGATTCAACTTCAAGCAAAAGATCGACAGCATCAGCTTCTGCATTGTGCTTCAAGAAGAAAGGCACAATATCCAAAGCCAAGTTGATGAGTTCTTCTGTTGATTGATCGTTTTCCAAGCGTGCTTGATATTCTTGCATAATTTCGCCTGACAAATGTCTAACATATTCGTGACCCCATGAACCAATGTCTTCCTCAGTAGAACCAATAAATCTATATCTCAAGGTCTCACGTTGACCTTCTTCGGCATAACTCATGGACAAGACAGACAAGATATCAGCAAACAATTTCTTGTCGGCAGATTCAGGCCATGATTCATGAAGTTTCTTTAGAGAAGGATAGAATCGACTCAAAAATTTGAGAGGCTTTGGTACAGATGTCATGGAGCTGGTGGAAGTACGAATAGCTGTACGCAAGTGTTCAAGTGTGGGACGATGAAGTTCTGTCTTGTCTTCCTAGAGAAGATACGAATTGTATAAGAGCCGTAAACCAAGTTACTTTTCTTTTTCTTTTTTTTTACCCCTAAACGTTCAACCATCAATTCCAATTCATTCTTCAATTGTTGGTCTTCTTCGGACTAGAAACATGAGAGAAAAATGAGTCATGACGTTTATTCTATATTCTCTCATCTTACCAGTTCTTCTTCTTGTTCCTTTTTATTCTTCTTGTCATTTTTGTCGTTGACTTTTCCTTCTGTAGGCTTATTGACAGTTTCTTCCTTGTTTTCGTTGACCATATTTTAATGAGTTGTGTAGTATATTAAAGAGAGAAAAAAAACGGTAGTAAAAAAAGAGAGAGAGAGAGATAATTGACTTCGCGTTTATAATTATCAGGACGCGCAACACTTTACATTTTAGAAACGATTAAAAAAATTGGTGAATGCGTCACTCTCTACGTAATGGCGCCGCTTCAAAAGAGTGGATTCATACTCAACTTGAACAACTTTGGGAAAAAGTGTAGAGATTTATTCAGAATGTTTCGCCCTGGATCGGCTTTCATTTTCTCAAGTTGTAGTGATCAGAATTTTATGGAAATAGTACCATTCACTCAGAAAAAAGTTGTCATTTCGTTTAATGTAGATTTTGTTAAAATCGAACAACTTTAGCTCGTATAAAAACATGGTTTTTAGAAATATAGACAATTTATAAAAAAAACTTAAACTTATGAAGAAGCCATTGAGCATCCTCCTTTTCTTCTTCAAGCTCGATTGTGAGATTGTTTTTCAAAAACTCGTCTTTGTACTATTTTGCCTTGTTGACACAATCTTTCTAAAGCGAAAGAATACTTTCTTCTGGGACATTCTCTGGGCTGTTGTCCAGATTTCCTCTAAGATTTTTGGCAGTTTCATTTAAATCTGAATCAAAGCTGATAGGTGTCTTCACTATTGACCATACCTTTTCTATAGGCTGCAGCTTGCAATGATATGGTGGCGTAATCGCCAGTTTGTGGTTGTATCGTCTGGCGATATCATAACAGGTATATACTGACGTTATTTGTAAGTCTTTGACCATTGTCAAAAGAGCTGCTTTGGTCATTTTTGGAATAGCACCCTCCTCATCCACCTCTAAATACCCTGTGTTTAGGAGCCACTGCTGCTGAAGTGGGAGCAGGGTTGATTCGGCGCTTGTGGTAGGATGCACCATCCATATGAATTATACAGCTACCATACTTAACAAGCAATTGGCATAATCTCTCAAACAGCTGGTCAAACTCTTCAGATGTAGAGTGTCCATGATAATCTGGGTTCACATCTTTACCCCCATTAACTGGCCATACTGTTACACTGTCTTCAATAACTTTGGCATTACATCTTCTGTCTCTTTTAAATACAATGAAGGCAGCACAGATTACCATTATTGGCTTTCGTCCAACCTCACTTACAATGCCATCAACAGTAACCCAAGTCTTTTGGGTAAGATGATCCAAGTGACAATAGGACTCGTCAAGGAACACTTCTGGCATAATTAGTTTACAGCTACCTTTCAAGTTCTGAAGTCTTTGATCGACATAAACATAACGATAACTGACATTTTGTGGAGTATCATGGTTTATGTTTCTTCTTTCACCTTTCTTATATCTCAAGTTTAGAGTATGAAGATCTCTCATAAGAGCTTGACGCGGCACATCAATCTGATAAGAGTCTTTTAACGCTACCTAAATTAGATCTTACTATACCAAATCAAGCATTGCTATTGCTTCAGACACTACCCGTGGAGGTCTTGGATATCATGACTCTCTACGCCTTTATGAGGCATGCTCTTACTACACCTCTGTTCGACATACGTACCATTGTTTCAGTTACGCACAATCTATTCCGAGTTATTTTCTTTCGTGAACGTGCAAACAGCTTTGGTCTTTGGGAGCTACCTAAACATACATAACATCAAGATGAAGGAGCCATCACAGACGATTTGGAACTACTGGGTTGGGGCATCTATCCTTCTGCTGTCTATTTCAATCATTCATGTGATGCTAATGTCATCAAGGTAAGAAAAAAAAGAAACATCAAGTTTATTGCTATACATACAATTGAACAAGACCAAGAGACATGCATCTCTTATGGCGCTGTCCATGAGCCTGTCGAGACACGCCGTGCTCGTTTATTAGAGCATTATCATTTTGAGTGTCAATGTACACGATGTATTGATGAAATAAACACTTGATATCCTAAATACTGCTTGTGTGATGTCAATGCGTTCTTTCCAAGCTCTTTTAATTAGATAGTTAGTCTACCAGTGATGGTATCAATTGTCTGTCCGTCATCTAAAGATCCTTGATGATTCTCTGTCCATGTACCTAATCGCTCATCATCAAACTCACGGTCCATGCCCATAATAAATCCAAGTCAATCGTCTTCACCACCTGTTTTTCTTGTAGCCTTCATGCAGTATCAAGTATTTTGCCACTCCAGTGCATAGCCATGACTACACTTTGGCGTTGCATCAGTGGTAATGGAATAACACGAATGGGCAAGATTGAGAAGCAAAGAATGGGACTTTATTGATGAAACACAAAGTGATATAACAAATGTACCTCTTGTCTTGTCTTGATGAGTTACTTGACTGCAACAGTCAAAAAGAAAAACTGTAAAGGTAGCCAATACCAAAGATACATCTATCTGCAAGAGAGAGACTGACATCGCATTGATAAAAATGTTTGCACTGAATTTAATTCAATCCATGGAAACAAGTATTCCTTCAACTAAAAAAGTTGATTACTATGAGCACACGCTAGCTTTCTCGCTACTCATCTGTTCTGCATGTCGACATCTCAAACTTACATGAACATGTGAGAAGAAATGAAGCTAGTGCATGTCTATCCCAGAAACTCAGATACAGTTGACGGGTGAGGTTCTGGATAGGTAACGCCTCCGTGCCCGCAGTATTAAGAGACGCAGCCGTGGTATCAATTACAAAGCTGATCTTTCCATTGAAATACCCCTCGCACGTATGTCTTCTTATCTGGTGAACCGTTCCATAATGAGCAAAAGATGCTTGCAGGCCAATCAACAACTCCGCACCTTTCGGAACATGATTTAGAGTCAGTGCAACATGAACAAAAGAATTTGTGTTAGTACTGGATGAGCTAGTGGTGTCAAGTAAGGTGCGATCCCCAACCTGTAAAGCACGATCACGATCCTCGCTTTTCTCAAAACAAATCTCAATCAGAAGTTCGCCCTTAGCAGGGTTACTGGTAAAATCACTAATATGCTAGAACCCCTTTACTGGGTTGAGATCACTAATGATGGCCTTATAAGTCTGAACCTGGTTGACAAACCTTTCTAAAAGAAACGCAAAAAGAACTGACCCTACGGTCAAAGTTTGGTGGACTATGCTGATCACTTTGCGGTTCACTAATTCTGTTTCATAGATAGGAGACTGAAAGATGACTTCAGGATCATATTTTACTGTGGTGTCCTAATGTCGAGATTGTGGAGTTAGAGAGATGTGCATCTGGTTGCCCCTCTCTGCCATCTATGACCAAAGGATGCCACTTTGAGTAGAAATAAGTCGTAGCAACAAATGTGGACGAAAGAGTTGGCTTATTTAATATGAAGCACAAAAATACACTCAAACTATGTATAGTGTAGAAAACGCGAAAGAAAGCAAGTCGTAAATTGTATTTTCCAAGCAAGTAGCTTAGGAGGCTCTATTAGAACTCCGGTACACCCAAAATCAGGACACTCAAAATATCTGCCTCGTTCGGATGGCCGGTGTGACTTTCGAGCGCCTTCTATATTTGGTAATCTACTACTCTTCCGACCTGGCTTGATAGAGTGGCAAGTGATGCGTAATAGAGACAAACCTTCTCTCATCACCATATTGTAAGTAGAGACACATACCTATAGGGCATTTGGATATCATACAGAACAGATGGATGGATAGCTCTAGATCGAAGATGGATGCAGACAATAAAGATTGACACACATTCTCTTTCTTTTAATATCATTAGAAGGCACAATGCTTGTTTCTAAGCAGAACAGAAAGGTCATTTACGAAGCTCTTTTCAAGGGTAAAGACACGACAGCAGACACATTTAGAATGCGATTTGACAGAGGTTGACACGCTTCCTTTTTGATTTATTTTAGACGGTGCTTTGGTCGCCCCTAAGGATTACAACGCTCCCAAGCACGTTGATCTCGATGTCCCCAACCTTGAAGTCATCAAGGTCATGCAATCCTTGACCTCCAAGGGTCTTGTCAAGACTCAATTCTCTTGGCAATGGTACTACTACACCCTCACTGATGAGGGTATTGATTACCTCCGTGAATGTAAGTGTTGTATTCCACTTGTCAAGTGTATTTTTTAGACTCTAAATTTTCTACCTTTAGACCTTCACTTGCCTCAAGAAATTGTTCCTGCTACTCTTAAGAAGTCTGCTCGTCCTGCTGCCCCTCGTCGTGCTTGTGAGTATTTGATTTAGGCAATCATTGATCTGGATTACTCATTTCTTTTAATTTTCTTTCCACTTCAAATAGTCGGCGGTGAAGGTCGTGAAAACCGTGGTCCCCGTGGTGACCGTGGCGACTACCGTCGTAAGGAAGGTGCTTCCGGTGACTTCAAGCCTGAATTCCGTGGTGGCCTTGGTAATATTTTGAACGAGCCATGTTACTATTGACAAAATACTCATTGGTTTTTTTTTATTTTAGGTCGTGGTAACCGCGAATAAATGCATTCCAATCTCATGTTCACATTTATATATAAAATAAGAGTACAATGGCCTTGGTTGCCTTGAATCCCCTCCTCCTCATTTCCCTCTTTTCTTTGTTTATTTTTGAGGTACATTAGCAATACAGAAAGGAAAAAGAGAAAGGAAGATGATGCTGTAGCATATATGCCAAAGGAGGGAGAGAAAGAGAAAAGATCAGAAAACGAAGAATAAGGTGCTTGTGATTCTCTTTGCTATAGTATATTTTAGCCGAAAATTATGCGTGCAACAAAACTGAATGAGGAAAAGATTAGTAGTTGTTAGCGAATAACAAATGGGCTAAGTCCACAAAATATAAGAGTTGGAGTGCCTTTATATGCATCTCGGCAAAGGTGAAGAAGCCAAGAGAAGGAAAGAGAACAAGGTTATTAATAGACAAAGAGAGAGAGAAAAAGCCTGACATGTGGGAAGCCCTCATTATTGTTCTCTCTTGAAAGTTGGATCAGATCAAACAGACAAACAAGTTGACAGCAAGTAGGCCAAATGAAGAGACCTTGGTTTGTCTTGCTTTTTATTCTACACAAATCATATCATTCATGAAATAACAAGTGCCCAAACTTGAGTGTCGATTTTCTGGTAACAAAAATCACATTTTCTTTATTGACACTATCAGCTTATTCTATCAAGAAGAACGAGCAACTAGGAAAAGATGTAAAATAGAATGAATGAGACTATGGATAATACACGAGAGAAATTAGCACAACCATGCAAGACCAATGTGAGTAGAAACAAACAAAAATCCGGCCCATTCATGCGCTTCTGTTCCGATAGCCGGACTCTTAATTCAACGTATGAACTCTGTGAGCAAATGCTTGTGTTGATTCCTTCTTCAACACTCAAAGGTAATGCATCCCACATCGTGGTATTGGCGCATGCATCCATCTATTCAATACAGCAATCATCCAAGACGAAAGAACGAATTTCAACTGCGCCATTGACTGACAATCATGACACCTAATGCAGATTTGACTTGAACAATCAACAGCAAAAAATCAAAACTAGAAAGAAAAAGCCCAAAAGGGTTGATCCAATGCATAGACTACATGGATGCCTATGGCAATGCACCAATGCCTTTCTTGGAATCATTTCTTTCCTTTAGTTTTCGTTATCAGTATAAAGTAGCCGACAGAAAGAATTCCTTGCAAATTATGCGCCTGGACTACCGTTCAACTCGACAAGTTATTTAGAAAAGAAGAAGAAATAGATGGAGTGCTTGCCATGACCTCGATGACTAATACAAATAAGAGAAAGGAAGAGACTGACATGTGTTTTTTTTTTATGTGTCTAGATTAAAAATGGGTCGTCGTCCTGCTCGTTGTTATCGTTACTGTAAGAACAAGCCTTACCCCAAGTCTAGATACAACCGTGGTGTCCCTGATGCCAAGCTCAGAATCTATGACTTAGGTCGTAAGAAGGCCTCTGTTGATGACTTCCCTCTCTGTATCCACTTGGTCTCCAACGAATACGAACAACTCTCTGCTGAAGCTCTTGAAGCTGGTCGTATCTGTGCTAACAAGTACATGTCCAAGACCTCCGGTAAGGATTCCTTCCACATGCGTATCCGTGTCCACCCTTACCACGTCACCCGTATCAACAAGATGTTGTCTTGTGCTGGTGCCGATAGATTGCAAACTGGTATGCGTGGTGCTTTCGGTAAGCCCAACGGTCTCGTTGCCCGTGTCAACATTGGTCAAATCATCTTCTCTGTTCGTTCCAAGGACTCCAACAAGGCTGTTGTCATTGAAGCCTTGAGACGTTGTAAGTACAAGTTCCCTGGTCAACAAAAGATCATCATCTCCAAGAAGTGGGGTTTCACTCCTTTGTCTCGTGAAGAATACGTTGAAGCCCGTGCTGCTGGTAAGCTCAGACCTGATGGTTGTTACGTCAAGTTCGTTCCCCAAAAGGGTCCCCTTGCCAACTACTTCAAGGAAGCTGCCAAGAACTAAATTTGATTCCTGACCTTTGCTTAATAAATAAACAAATAAAAAAAACATCTTATTGTTTTTGTTTCTCGATATGGTTTTTTCTAAAGTGATGAAATTAAGGAGAAAGAATAAGAAAAGAAGGGGAGGCAGAGTGAAAAAAAAAGGATCAAGCAGGGAGAGAGTGGAAACATTTAAGAAGATGAATGCAGAGAGAAATGTACTTTTTTTATTAATTAATTTATTGTCCGAGAAAGAGAATCCAAATACAAGATAACTTTACTTCTATGCCTTTTCTCCCATTTTCTCGCTCTTTGTTTCAAATCAATAAATGAAGCTTTTAAATACATTTCGTTATTTGACCCTATTGTTTAGTCTGCTTGGAGCAGCAAGTCATTTTGCTCAATGCACTCTATTTACAATATACCAAAAGCAGGTAAACAATAGATCTGACTTTTTCTTTTGTCAAACATAAAGCTTATTCATTGGTCAATAGACAGGTATACCTAGTTGGTTATCAGGAGGTCATTGGCAGGTAATCATGACAGTTGCAAAGATGGGTGCACCCTTTTGAGGCTTTCTCTTTTTTTTCTTTTCAGTATTTGATCATCTACATTGCTTTCGGTCTGTCCATAACAAGTGCTTTCATGCTCTGTGTTCATGCCACATGCTGCAAAAGAGGGCATGTTGTACGAGGAGACCGAACATTAGGATTGTTCAACTCAATTGCTTCAATGGCTACTCTGACAGTGATTACTGTTGTGTATTCACAAGAGCCTTGGACAAATAACATCATTGAATTCAAACTTCCTGCCAAAGGATTTGTTCCGTACTGTTCTCTATTAGACCAAGCTCATGATGCCACTTATCCATTGCTATTTCAAAGGCGTGTTCAATTAAACAATTAGAGGTTACAATGGTCTCCTTGTGCCTTAGTTACCCTCCTTTTTGAAGAGAAAAGGGAGGAGTAGATCGAAATATGATTCTCTAATACTTGTTTCTATTTATTTGTGTAGGTGTCTTTTATTCAACTGCACTTATATAATCCTGAGCGCCCTATGTGTCTTGTGGGCTTTACTTACTATCATTGCATGCACAACATCATCGTCAAAGTCAAAACAACACCCACTTCAACAACACATGAACAAAAGAATGTCTGTAGATCGAATGTCTTCATCTACCTGTAAGAAGCAGAAACAGATCCAGCCTGTTTATGATCATATGGATTTCCAATATGCTGATCATTCTGTACATATTGATAAAAATACAGCTCAAGGGCCTTATCTGGATATACCAGCAGCCTATCATGACAACACTATGCTCGCTCGGTATCATCAGCCTTCATTAGCTAATTCAGATTATGCGTCCAATTACAGATAATTTTGTATTATTTGTATGAAATTTTGTAAATATAAACGAGAAAGAGAGAAGGCATAAAATCATTAGCTATTCTACAAAATCTTAGCATTACAAAGAAAGAGAAATAAGCGAGAAGGGGGAAAAATAGCTAATTATTCTAGAACAATAAGATCAGATTCCATACAAAAGCAGGAAAAAAAGGAAAAAGAATGCCAGTCGGTTAGAGTCATTTAGAACTCCCAAGCGAGTGTTACCAAAGGTCATAATTCGTGTTCAATTTGATAGACTCAGTGAACGAGTTAGAATAGGCAGAAAAAAGTTCTTGGCGTTAACTAAACATGACAAAGTGTAGCAAATTGCCTTTAACTTTGATTTTGATTGCGGCTTCACCTGCCCCTCCCTCTTCCTGTTTCTCTTTTAGGCTTGAAAACCAACACCCAAAGTATCTTATTTGACTGGTAAATCCTGATTTTCTAAAGTCTCACTTAGTCATATCTTGCAAACTATCTCTATTGGATCAAACAATTCGAAATCTAGAATTTCACTTGGTCATCCTATACAGTAGAAATACCTGCTTGTCTTATAGAAGAAAAGAAGAGGTTCGAGCAGACAATTTGGTTGAACAAAATAGTTGCATACACAATAAATATAAAAAAGGATAAATGGTCTAAATATAAACATGGTTTATGAATAAAATGTATGTATATATGCATAAGCAAGGAAGCAAGTAAGTAACAAAGAAGGATGGAAACAATAAGTACAAGGAAAAAGTAGGATCACAAAGCAACAGTCTACCACCCATTTTCTGCATTTTTAGTACGGAGGTATTCAAAGATTTTGCTTGCAGTCTCATCTTCACGAACATGAATCATGTACACAATACTGGTCTTGGTTGATTCGTCTATCAATAAAAAACTAATTCGCTTTGGACCAATTTTCTCTACATTGCCACTTCGCACCACCGAGCTAACCAGCTTACTCTTGTTATTCTGAATTTCAATCAACATGCGCATACTGGGTGATTGTTGAGAGATTTGCATACTGACACTACCAAATGTACTCCAGCTAGAAGTTTCGTTTTGTATAAACAACTTTGCTTTGCATTGCAAGATGGGTCTCGATGATTGCGGTACATTCACAGTATCTACTGGCTCAGGCTCATCAAAGATATCTTCCTGTTGGGGAGTAGGCTGTAATGCAGATATTTGAACAGCTTCATGATGCGCTTGTTGTAAAAATCGGAAAAAGACATTGGCATCTTGAGCATGCTGGAAATGAACTAGATAATTCTCTTTCTGCATACCCAAATAAAGAGATATGCTAATGTCAGTAGCTGAGGGTTGTCGTGTGACAGTGTCAGGTAGGATCCAGGCATTCAGATACAACTGAGCTGAATTTTGTAACTCGACAGTGACGCATGTATAACTGCTGTGAGTCAATCGAATCTGAAGCAAGCACTGACCCTCTACAGCATACCAAGAGTCGTTCTTCCAATGAAACACCTGGCATTCGTCGTTACTAAACAGTACTTGTCGTACATCAGCGTTTGGATTATATTGTCCGGGACTATAGGGGCGATTGAAATCTTCTATTGAACGGACCTCATGAAGCTGACTGGGTGTAGGCGAAGGTGCATTAAGTTGTTGTTTTTGTAAGTTAGGAGAGTCAGAAGCAGGTGAATCAACTGATGGAGGAGGTCCTCTTTTTTGTTGCGCAGTAGACGATGAGTGATTCGTTGTAGGTTGCATTGGTCTAGGTTGATGAGGAGAGGCAGTCATAGGTCTCGGGTTGCGCTCGGCCATTCCTGGGTATTGTTGTTGAGGATAGGACTGTTGAGGATAGGACTGTTGAGGACGATGCTGCTGGTGTGTTTGATGAGGAGGAGGGCGTTGTTGTGGATGAGGAGGACGTTGTTGTGAGTGAGGGTGTTGATGGTGAGGAGGACGTTGATGATGTTGAGGAGGTCGTTGATGGTGCTGCGAGTGCTGATGATGTTGAGGAGGTCTTTGATGGTGTTGAGGGTGAGAGGGGTGTTGGTGGTTTGGAGGATGTTGAGGTCGCTGCTGTGGGTGATGCTGTGGGTGATGCTGTGGGTGATGCTGTGGGTGATGCTGTGGGTGATGCTGTGGGTGATACTGTGGGTGATGCTGTGGGCGATGTTGTGGGTGAGGGGGCGCTGGTGCGGATGATGGTGTGATGGGTACTGAGGATGTTGAGGCGACTTAGGATGAGAATGGTTGTGTTGTACTGTATTGTTTCTCATAGAAGAACCTCTAGGAATAGGCTCTTTTCTGGGCACAGGTGGCGAGCTTTCATTGTTTTGCAATAGATAATCGTCTGTCTTTTGTGTTACTGCCTGCATAGCCTCAGGAATAACAGCTCTCTGTACTTCAACTGCTCTTGGAGAAGAAGGCTTGCTATCGCTACCCTTTGATCTGTCAGGCGAAATGGCCAATTTATCCATTTGTTGATTTAAAGGAGAAAAAGAGGTTGAATCAGGTTCAGTGGTGTCCGAAATATACATTGTTTCTATCTGCGACGTGGGTGGTTTAATATAGGCTTGTTGAACATGTGAAGCGGCTTTAACCGGGATTTCAGCAGCTGGTGTTTGTAGTTTATTAGGAGACCAATTATCCTTCACGTTAAGATTATCTTTTTTTGGCTGCGTCGGAATCATTTTCACTTGGGCTTGAGATAAATTGGGTGCCTCAAAGGTCGTATTGATATGCTGAGGGGCGATTGTTTCCAAATCCTGTTTGGATCGAATGTCTACTCTGGCACGCTTATCGTAGATATCCATGATCGTATCTCTCTGGTGGTTCTCGTCTTCATCGTCTGAGCTCCCAATAGGAGACACCGTTTCAGACTCAGAATAGAAGGTAACAATGTCGGTTGTGCGAATGTTGGTGGCTTTCTTTTTCTCAATCAGTTTTCTTGCGTCTCTGGTGTTTGTCGGTAGTGGCGGTAAGACAATACCAAAATCTATGGCTGGCTTATTTGCTAACATTTTTTTTTGTGCTGCTACACTAAGTGTTCGAGGAGTAGCATCAGACGATCCAGTCCACGTGTTTTGAGTTTCCTTAGACCGTGCACAAAGCGTAATCTGTTTTTTACCTAGCACAGAAAGCTGTATTACGTATTCTCCAGCAGCCTCTTTCTCAATCATATCCGCCTTTACTGTGATATGACTGATAGGAATAGCAGGATAGAGAAGCGCGAATTGAGAGGAGCTGATTTCTTGTGTGATGATCAAGACATCCGTTGTCAATACCAAATGGACACACATGGGTGGTGTGCAGTTGTTGTCAAACAACATATCAAAACTGTCTCTCATCACTAATTGCATATTCGTGTTTGATAGCTCTAGTCTATAATTCTAGCAGAAAGTATAAATAGCTCAATGCCTGCAGAAGTCTAATTATAGAATTGATCGACTTACTACTGGTTCATCACTGAAGAGATCAACCACCTGCGAGCAATCAACTTGGTTTTCGAATTCTACCAGTTCTTTGTCTGGGTCGTTGTGATTTTCTGATTGATTGAAAGGCAAGGGATTCGTAATGCACATCATTTTAATTACTGTATCAATTTTTTCAATTGCACGCATCAACACTCGATAATCTGTACGATCAGGGCTTGTGCCTTCCAAGAGCCTCTAAATCATCCTAAAGTTAAGCAAACCTTGATTTTTTTTCTCTTTTCAGGTAAAGGGGAAAAATGATATAAACATGCTTACATTATATAGACCTTTATAATACTTTAGTTGCTGCATAGGTGCATTGAAGAGCAATTCCAGTGTTAGTTCAGATGAGTTGGAAGAAGATAATTTCTATCATATAGTTTAGATATCAGGTACAGTTTTAGCTTGAAAAAGAAGAATAAATTTACATGTAGTACAGATTGGATTGCTTTGTTTTTGACTATGTCTTGACGCTGATCCAGATTTGGAATATAGCTTCTAGAATAGTTCGCATAAGGTGTTTCTAGATCGCTGACCTGTAAATCATTTGAAATTAGTTTTATCAAAATTACAGTTCAACTCCATTATACTCACCCACTGCATTAAGGTATCTCCGAGATCGTCAATAGATTGAGAGCCAGCTGCTATATTAGTGAGTTTCTTTGGGGGGGGGGGGAGTAAGTTAGTCTCAAGTCGAGTCAACTCTTTGTTTATTCAATATCTTACCGCACAAAACTGTTTATTTGCCTTCAAGACTGCATGAGTACATCGCAAAAGTTCAGAAAAATCAGGTGCAGAGGATACTATCTGCTTGACCCAAATTGGTCCAATGTGCTTGATTTATCAACAACAAAAGAGAGAGGAGGGAGGGAAAGGAGATAAAAAAAAGGGAGGGTCATTGAGATTAGGTAAGAGAGTGACTACATCAATTTTAATATTTACCGAATCAATCATCTCTATGGTCTCGATAAATGATTTCTCTGCCTCAATCAGTTCATTCAACGGACTGTGGCTGGTTACTTTTGAGCTGAAAGAAAGTTGAGACGAAGGTGTTGTTATTTCAGGTTTTAGTTCAAAACCACTTGGCGATGAGGAAGTACTTGAAGTAGACAACATATGGTAAGGGAGTACAAATAAGGAGTGAAGGAGTTTAATGAATGGAGAATCAAGAAGAGAGAGTCAAAGGGAAGAAGAAAAAAGAGAGAGAGAGAAAAAAGAAAGAAAGAGATAAAGGGAGGGTGTGAGTATTTGATATAAAAATAGTGGTCTGAAAATTTAAATTATTAGTAAAATCACAAAATCAAACAAGTGAGTCGAGAACTCTTAGTTTGTTTGACATTGATCTTTAGATCTGAACAAATTAGTGGATAGGTAGTAAATGACACATAGAGTAAAGACCATCTTATTGTGTTTCTTTTGTCATGTAGGCACGCGTTACCTACACAAAATAGCGTTTGGATAGCTGGTGACACAGAAACGTAACACAATTAAATTAAACTTCCTTTTAGCTATCTTCAAATGACAGTTGAAACAGGTCTACTTAGAAAGCAGAGATTCTTAAAAAGAAAAAAAATCATGTAACTAGTCTATTTGGACATGTTTAGTTTTCCAATACTGATAACAGTCATCACAGCCATAAGATGAGCCAATTAGGAATAAAGCTATAGAACCATAGAGAAAATTTCTTTTTGGGTCTGAGGTGGTACATTTGCAAGGTGTTTATTTTCTGGACGTTCTTTTACATTCAAAAAGAAACTGTCTTGCAATTTCGTTTAAAGTACAGAAAGCTTATTGGATGAGGCATTTTTAGCATATTTCTTGATGACTGTAGCGCTATTATCTCTGTTGATGTATTTCAATTGCATAAGTTGTTGACTAGTGCTATCGGCAAATACCTATGCCTCCAAGCAAAACTCAAACATATTAGCTGAAAGTAAGTGTTGCACGGGCTAAAAGAAGAAAATGAAAAGAAAGCCACAGAATAGATTGCAATCGATCCCTTGATGATTGAGCAATAGTAAAACTAATAGCAGTAATCAAAATATAGGGTATGTGTGTGTAGCTTTGTTTCAAGCTACAGTCCAAGTGATAAAATAATAAGTACCGATGAAAAACAAAATAAAAAGCATAGCTCAACTTCTGTCAATACAAGTTGCCGATTCTTTTCTTCCTCATACTAATTAGTTGCTCTACGCGTCTTTGTTTTACATCTCGGTGTATATCAATAATAATGGTGCTGGTAATAATAGTCACCACTAACAACATTGTATCCTCAATAAATATAACCGAACTTTAACGAAATCTCTTGATTTGATTTCAGTTAAAATCCTTGGCCCTCCTTCCATTTCGACTCCTCTCATCAAACAAGACAGAGTAGGTCTGATTTTGATATTAGTTTGAATAACCCAGTTACTAAGCAACAGGGCTTACAAACTAGACTGCGACTAACAATGCTGTTTCGAGCTTCATGCACAAAGGTATCTAGACATGGACATGGCTATGTACTGGTTTGTTTGTACAGATAGAGTTGAATGCAATGCTGATACAATAACGAAATGAGTAAGATTGGGCAGAGAGAACTTGATCAGAGAAAAGGTACTTGAAAGTGTTTATATTGACAGCTACTAAATGATAAGACCGCAATATAAATGGTTTCTTGACCATTTGCGTATTTATATAGAAGACTGCAACAAAGTGCAGTTACTGTCTATAGCTTAGTTTACTCATACTAAGATTTTGATAAATCGTATAAACATATTACACTCGAATCATTGAAACAATAAAAAGACAAAAAGTAAATATAACACAAAATAAGGCTTATGCACAATATAGGTTTTCATAATCAAGTTAACTTTTTTTCTTTTTTATTAATTATAACAGAAAAGGGCACCAAGTGCCCCCTTCTCCCCTAACCCCAACAAATTCAGCAGAGGTATTATTAACATGCCTATAGAGAACGCACATCCCGTTCATCTTGTCCCCTTAGCCCAACAAACTCAGCAGAGGTGTCATGACACATGCCTATAGAGAACGACCATCCCGTTCATCTTAAATGGATAAAGAAAAAAGAAGAAAAAAAGGCGAAAAACGAAGCCTTTTTATAACTTTTTGACAGCACTCAATCACATGTTGGACTGGACTGCTGAAATTTGCCTGCCGATCCTTTAGGACTGGCTTTTTCTTGTGTTTCCAAACAGTGACTTCTCTTTTAACCCCCCTGTTATCTTTTGAACAAAAAGAAAAGAAGAGGAAAGAAAGCAAAGAAGTAAAATGGCTTTCTCTGCCTTTTGCTTACACTGACTTATGAACTCCATTTTAAAAAGAACATTGATTACAATGACACTTGTCCAACCATCAAGATTGCTGGTCAGTGCGTGTAAACTCCGCATCTAACTCTTTTACCTTTTGCTACACGTATATAACAGTATCGTTTTTTTTTTTACAAAGATTGTCTATCAGGATCACTGTTTTGGGGAATGATACCATGCTTGCTCAAGCTAAAGATCGTTGTTCTATTGTACTCAATCAATTATGAAAGCCAGTTACACACTCAATGTGAATAAAAATATAGCCTATTGTCATGCTATACTTTAAAGTTTTTTTTCTAAAGAATGTAGGATCTTCAGAAAGAAAACTCCCCCCCCCTCCTCCTCATGATCCTCAAGCTTGATCTTTTACAAGTCTTATTATCTCTGTTTGTTTCTTGTCAGTATTCAATCACCTTCAGCCAATTTGTCTCCTAGTTTTCCGCCCTATCTTTGACTTCAAGAGAGATGGTGACAGACTATGTAATAACTCAAAAAACACTATACTTTATAGGCGCTCGTAATCAAATGAAGTATCATCGCTATCTAGCGAAATCAAAAGCATTGGCAACTTCGAGTCCACTGGGAGAAAATGAACGATATAAAATCCCAGACATGAACTTTATTTATGTCAACCACCGCCTTGGCTGTGTTGAAATGGGTACCCTAATGCGGAAAGTACGAGACAAAGGCGTTGTAGGAGGCCTATTCTGCCCTGTTTCATGCTAAAATTAAGCAAGTGGGTGCTGTCATTGATTGCACAACAAAAGATAAGACAAGTAACCACTGAACTCTTTAGGCAAAAGAAAGCCTTATCAATCAATCTATTTCATTGTTCTTTATTGCTTCTCTCAAGCTGCTTAACTCATTGTTTAACTCTTATTCCTTTCAT
This sequence comes from Blakeslea trispora, assembly GCA_025331445.1. Classification (NCBI taxonomy): domain Eukaryota; kingdom Fungi; phylum Mucoromycota; class Mucoromycetes; order Mucorales; family Choanephoraceae; genus Blakeslea; species Blakeslea trispora. The sequence continues at coordinate 196,486 of JAIWNE010000034.1, read as the reverse complement.
AATTCAGGTTTTATACTACATGCTGTATGCTTCCAATGGCTCAAGTGAGATGCTCATTGAACTGTTGGTCGCTATCATAAGCAGATTTCCATTAATAGGTAATATACATTTGATAGGATGGTATTAAGATAACTAGTACTATTTTACATCATGCTAAGCATGATCTAGAAGGATAAAATTAAAAGAATGGACAAAAACTGAGGCTGTTAAAAGTGTACTTGCTAATGCATTTAAAAAAAGTACTCAAAGGATGACAAAATGAAGCATTCTATAAAAGGAAATCGCAAGAACAGAAAAAAAATCTCTTTCTTTATTACAGTTTCCAAGTAACCAACATGTCTCAATGGGAGACTATTCTCAACAAATCGTCTCATACTTCACCAGTAAAGATTGTGCCGCCTAAAAACTATTCTGCTGAACGTGTAGAACAATATCTGAAAGGTTTCCTTTTTTCTCTCTCTCTTTATTCTAATAACCTTTGACTCATTTGACACCCCTTCTTTCATATAGCCATGTCAGAACAGCCTGTAGCAGATCAATCCAACAAAACACAAAAGGTAAAATATACCCTTCTTTTTTTCTCTCGAGTGGAATAGGACTGTAGGCTAAACCTATTATTTCAGCAGATAAAAAAGCGCTGGTCAGTTCAAAGTATAGTGTTTCTTTTACTCGTTTTGTTTATCCCAATCTATGTGTGGCAATGTCAGCAAGATCACTTCACTTCTAACTATACCTGTGCTCCTGTTCGCTACCTTTCATCACCATATACCCTTCAAGAACACATTTGGAACCAACCTTGGATGACACATGTACGCCATAATGCAGTTGAGTGGATAGATCGTTCTCGTATACGCATTCAGCCTTATACTGAAAAACTCGACACTGCCAACCACTGGATTGAAAAGACAACCCTACGCGATTTGATTGACTTATCATGCCAGTATGCGCGTCAATTGTTCTACACTGAAGAGGACCAACTAAGAGTACTAGTGGCTGCAAAAAATGGCTGCCAGACTTATCTTTTGCCTTGGTGGACACTGACCAAGACATGGTCATTAGACAAGATACATCAGTGGCGTGTAGAATTAGACAATTATGTCAAAAGTGGTCAAAGAGAGAAGAAGACATACACACAAGCCAGTTCAACAGAAGATGTGGTGGAGGATAAGCTAAGAAAGACAGCAAAGCGTATTCTCGAGTACATTGACCAAAAGACTCTAGAGAGCAAAAAGATGGGCATGAAGCAAGAAGAAGCTAAACTGAAGGCACAGGAGATTATCGAGAGTATCATGCAAGAGACCAAAAGACAAGCACCAGAGCCCATGTCATTTGTCTTTGAGAACACAATGGATCGTGTAGCCTTTGAGATTCAGTCGATCATGGAAACAGCTGCTCAGCAAAAAGACATGCTTCATAAGCAGCTAGATCTTATTCAGGAGAGAATTAAGGCACTGGATAAAGAGCAAGACCTGAGTTTCCTGGTCCATGCATTAAAGGCTGAGGTGGATCAATTGAGAATGGTTGCGGAAAACAGTGTTCGAGAACGCACTCGACAGGCCTTGCATCAGTTGGAAGAGATGCATGAAACCAATCCAAGTGTTCAGAGTCATATCAAGAAAGACTTTCAGACCGCTCAACGTGCTGCTCTGAAGGATCTGAGAGAGGCTTACCTTAAACTCTACCGAACAAATCAAGAAATCGATCAGCTTGCTGTCTCTTCATCAACCACTAATTAAACACAATCTGACTATTCTGTTCATATGTATAAAATGCGTGTATATTCTTTTTATCAATAAACTGCAACTATTTTCTATTAAAAGTTATACGGTCTTCCTTTGTCTCTTAGATAGCCTCAAAGCCTTTATATTAAGCACTCTAGGTCTCTTTTTAATGAGTTTTATTTGTTGCATGTATTTGGAGAAGCAATCCATTAAAAATGGTGCTCAACAATCAGAAAGTAAATCTACCTGGAAATAGCGACTTACATAAGATTTTGTTATCGGGGGAAAGATATTTTTTTTTACTCTCAGAAAAGGGGCTCCGCTATTCCATCCTATTGGAGCATGTGAAGCTGGTTAATAAGCAGCAATTGTTTCTATCCTCTTTTCTTTCCCCACACCTTATTCTCTTTCTTTCTTTTCCTTTCTTTTTCTTTTTTTTCATTATCACACTCGCCATTCTATATAATGCGTGAAGAACTTATCACATCTGCTATTTCCTTTTTGTCTGACCCCAAGGTACAGTCAGCTCCTTTGGCTAAGAAGGTGTCTTTTTTAGAGTCTAAAGGAATGACAAGTGAAGAGATTGAAGAGGCCATGTCGCGCGCTAATGGCAAGCCAGCCACCACCACCACAACTAATCAGCCTGCTGGTATAGTAGTACAACCTGGTATGATACAGCATGCTCCACCTCCTGTACCAGCTAGACCTGCTTATGACTGGAGAGATATCTTTATTGCTGCTGTATTGGCTGGTGGTGTAGGCTATGGTGTATGGACATTGGCAAAGGTAAGGTTGTTGCATGCTATCTTATTCAGAGTTAACTTAGATACCAATAGAAACTATTTGGTCCTTGGTTTAAAGTACCCACACAAAAGGAATTAGAAGAAGATAAAGAAAAGTTGGATGCACAATTTCAAGCAGGTAAAATAAGCAAAAGTCTTCAGTGGCATTGTACTGAACAAATTTTGGTTTGTTAGTGGAGGATTCTTTGAAGGAAATGAAAGATCAAACCAATACAGCATTGACAACAGTAGCATCACAATCCAAGAAAATAGACGAATCACTCACAAGCCTTGAAACAGTCCTAAAAGATCTCAAGGAAGGGGATCAACAAAGAGATCAAGAATTCAAGAATGTAAAGAGTGATATTGATGCACTAAAAGAACTGGTGCCTAAGGTAATGTGTATTAGAGGTAAATTCAGTGTGTCTAACGTGTTCCTCTAGACATTGGATCGTAACAAGGAATCACAGAATGCAGTCTTGGCTGATCTTCAGAACGAAGTCAAATCACTCAAGTCACTTTTAGTCAGTAGACGCCCTATATCCAATCCCACTGAATCCGTCTCTAGTGCACCTACCACACCTACTGCATCTACCAATGATGCCTTGACTTCTCGTCTTGCAAGCACATTGAACAGCAGTGGTACTCGTGCTGGTATTCCTGCCTGGCAAATGGCTAGTAGTCCTGCTGGCAATGAATCTTCTAGTCCAAGCACTAACACGAATGAAACTGAGGGTTCTTCAACTAAATAAAAAGATAATGTATGATATGGCTGTATTTTAAATTCTAGTGGCTGAGAAAAGAAGAGAAAGAGAGAGAGATCAGAAAGAAAGATTTTAAAAAAAAGACCTTTTTTTTTCTTTTTTTTTTTCAATTTGTATAAAATACCTTAAGGTCATGGTTAGGTACAGTCTAATGCTAATCAAAAAGAAAAATGAAGCTAATAAAGAGTCAATAGCTTTCAGTGCGACGGTTGCGGTGACGTTGTTAAGAAACCCAAGTTGAACCAACATCGTGGTCGTTGTCATGCCACTTTTACTTGTATTGACTGCTCCATTACCTTCCAAGGTAACGAATTCCAATCTCATACCTCTTGTATGACTGAAGCTCAAAAGTTCCAAAAGCATGTCTATCAAAATAAGGTGTGTTTGTTCTTTATTTACTTGACTTGTGCCTAACCCTATGTTATAGAATAACAACAACAACAACAACAGTAACAAGAAACCTGCTTCTCTCATTGACCAATTAAATCAAAAGAAAAAGGAAGAACAAAGCACGGTGGAGACCAATGACAAGAAGAGAAAGAATGAGAAGGAAGACAAAAAGTCCAAAAAGACCAAAACTGACAGTTTGACAGCTTGGAGCAGTACTGAGTTGGACGATGATCTCTCAAGAACACTCCAGTTTGCATTAAAGGAAGTCTTGAAACACAAGTCACTTTCACTGAAGGATGCCCGTAAAAAGACCATTGAGCTGATCAACAAACATCCTCAATCTAAAAAGTTCGAACAGTCTGATCTGAAGAAGGAATTTGAAAAGAAATTCAGCTTGACTTTGACGGATGATCACATGACTTTTGCATAATATCAATGACACTTATTTGTTTGTTTGATGGGACATTTAATCACCATGGTAATTAGGGCAATTCACCTATCCTATTTTCATTTTAATAGAACATTGACGTCTATAAATGTAAATCCATATATAAAACAGGTTCATTTGTTTATTTTCTTTTTTTCAATTTGTTCTTCTTTCTATTACTTAAAAAACAAGAGTTATCATGAAAGCAATTATCACTTGGTCACTTATGATGTTGGCTACTTTATCCGTTGCTGAGCAGCCTATCCATAGTGCAACGCATATCATTAAATTGAAGTCAGCCATGGCTGTAGATAGTGGTAAATACAAAGAGAAAAAAAAGAGGAGTAAAGCTTGTTTATGTGATTCGATTTGTTTGTATAGCACATAACTTTATACTTGCACATCATAAAGCATACACACTTTCTCGGAAAAAGCACAATATAGCTGATCATCATCAACGTCGATCATTCCCGGCACCTGAGAACATTGACTTTCTTTCGGTTGACAAAAATTTCACACTGATAGCCGGCAAATTTCCAGACCATTCATTTGTAAAATATTTGCATCAACTTCAAGATATCGAGTATGTAGAACAGAATCATATCTATCAAACCCAAGTGGAACACGATGGACTAGAGAAGCGTCAGGCCTTAAAGACAGAAGTGGCAGCGAATTGGGGATTGGCTAGAATTTCTCAGCGACAAAAGTTAAATGGAACACTTCAATATACGTTTGATGAGCAAGCTGGTCAAGATGTTCATGTGTATGTGCTGGATACAGGTGTGGACATCAAGCATCAAGACTTTGAAGGCAGAGCCATTTATGAAGCCAATTTTGTGGATAACGAAGACGATATCGACTTGAATGGACATGGTAAATATCATCGTATCATTTTATGACTAAGAAAGCTAAATGAGGATGACTATCCTATAGGTACGCATGTTGCTAGTAAGGCTGTTGGTAGAAATTTCGGAGTTGCCAAAAAGGCCACGGTACATTCTGTCAAAGTGCTTGATAAAGATGGAGATGGTATGCTAAGCAATATCATCAAGGGCGTATATCATGTTGTCGAGACAGCAACACCGGGAAAAGCAGTCATCAATCTTTCTCTCAATGGACCAAAATCATATGCACTGGATCAAGTCCTTTCCCGAGTAGTTCTCGACCATCAGATACCAGTCTTTGTAGCTGCCGGTAATTCAGGATCAGATGCTTGTTCATTCTCTCCTTCATCCAACAAAAATGTATTTTCAGTGGGTGCATCCAACACAAACGATCAAGCTGCTTCATTCTCGAATGATGGTCGTTGTGTAGAAGTCTATGCCCCAGGCTCGGATATCGAAAGTGCTTACATTGGTGGCATCACAAAGAAATTAGATGGTACAAGGTAAGCAAATGATATCAACACACCGAAAAAAAAATAGACACTTGCTTATAATATATCATAGTATGGCAAGTCCTCATGTTACCGGAATAGCTGCCAGTTTACTCTCAAGAAAATCATTCGCTACAGTCAACGATCTATATAATGAGATCATTTCTTCCGCCACCGAAAATGTACTTTCCTTTCACCATAACGTCAGCACAAATTACAATCGATTAGCTTACCTTACTCCCTTATAAAGAAAAAAAGTTTTTCCTCTGTATATATAATTTTTTTTTTCAGCGAAAAGGAAAATTTCGCAAGACTTGTCATCATTGCCTTTGTTTGTTATTAAATGACTTTCATTTTATTTCCTCGTCTCGCCTAGCATAATACGATCAAATGAGTGCGATTTGGGCTTCTTTGAGCCTTCTTTCGATATTCTCTCTCTTTTTTTGAATTTTATTATTTCTTTCTACAACTTACTTTACAAGAAAATCATTGTTCATTTTCATAGACATTTTCTTAAAAAGAATAAGAAATCCAATTAGCAGAATACAATGCCAAATATTGATTTGGTCTTTAAGCCTGTAAACGATCAAGTTGGAAGGCTAGTTGAAAGCTCTTGGAAAAGAGTATTGGCCATTGCACAAAATCATGTACAGGAATTTGAACAAGACAATCAGTCACAGCGATCATCCAATGATTCACGAAGGTTAAGCAGATCAACCTCAAGCTCAACTGAAGCGACTCATGGCCCACAACAATCGATTTCATCAGACCAAAGCCAAATCGAATTTTATGATAGAGAGAGGCATATGGTGCATGCTTTGGATACTTTATTTACATTAGCTTATGAAGGTAAATAGCTGCTCTTTCTCTCTTAGACCAACTTGTTTCTTTTCTCATTCAATTTCTTTTTTTTTTCCATAAAATAAGGTCCAGGATATCTTGCTTTTATCTCTACAATTACCAGCAGTCTTGATCCTGATAGCCCAGTGGCTATGGCTTTTTTAAGTCATATCATAGATAGAGCTGCCTTACCATCAAGAGATACAATGCTCTCAGTCTCACCTGCCATCATATCAAAGCTCAACAGAAAACCTAGCAGAATTCAACGTATGATCTCATTACTGTCAACCCGATTTAAATTAGAAAGATCAGTAAGCAAACGACAGGCATTGAAGAAGCAGATCTTTCAGAACAGCACCAGTCCAACATCACCTAGCCTGATGGCTCCTGTTCAAAACTCCGAACAAACAAAACTTAAGCTGAATGCAGCCATCCTTTGGTCTCTCCTCGCTGAAAAATTTGCTGGAGAAATGTGCCTTGCATTATGGCATCAAGATGTAGGTGATATGTTGATGCAGTCCATATCAGACCCGCAAGAGGATTTGATGGTTCGCATCTTCTCTTTACTGGCTTTGGAAAAATTCGCTTTGACAGGTACGATCATTAAAAAAAAAAGGGAGAGAAAACAATGCATTCTGAATGAACTATGATGATAGGTGCTGTAAAAGCATTCATATTGGCACATGATTTTAATATTAGATCCGTTTTATTATCTGTTGTAAAAGAGTGCGAAATAGCCAACAGCCGTATATTTGCATTTACCACAACGGATGAAATACTGACACCTCAGGCTACATCGCCTCTCAAACTTTCTTCATCACCAGACCCAATCAACGAAACAATATCATCATCTTTTGTAAACAGCTTTGATTCGCGATTTATTCCCCCAAAAGGTCCCCTGAGAGAAGAGTGGGCCAGATATGTACAGTTAGGATTATGCTCCAGGTGGGCTCTAGATCATGTCTTTATCGATGCCAAGAAGGTAAAAAACATTGAATTCTGAACAAGGGCTCAAACCGCTAATAAGAATATAGATCACGTGTCCTTGGGATCTATCTCATCTGAAAGTAATCATGAATCCCTTTGATTCTACATCGCATTTAAAGATAGGAGGAAATGGTTTAGAGGTATATAGAAACATTCATTAATTTCTTAATGATTAATTTTCTTAAAAAAAGCTTCGAAATGATCGACCTCATTTTGAATCTGTACGTGCTACTGCTTGTGTCAAACGTGAGAAATGGTATTATGAAACGCTTCTACTTAGCAATGGCATCATGCAGATCGGTTGGGCTACCAGTCGATGTCGATTTTCTCCCGAGGAGGGTTATGGTGTGGGTGATGATTGCGTATAGTATCAGCAAAGACAAAACAAATGTTCCTTTTTTTTTTAATTTATTTCGTTTTTATTTAGAACGGATTCGCATTTGATACCTATCGGACTGCTGTTTGGGCAGATGGATCTGCTGTGTACCCTCAGAGCAAAATAAAAATAAGATGTCAAGCAGGAGATGTCATTGGAAGTTTTCTAGATTTGGATAACGGCTTTTGCTCCTATTACATCAATGGATGCGACCTAGGTCTGACAGTCGAATTTGAACATCCCAATCGAAAATCCTATCGAAAAAGCTCAGAGATGTCATCTCGGTCCTCTGTCATCACCACCGAATCTTCAGTCCAGAGTGTGACCTGTTCGCCAGACAAGACACCTTTGTCCCATGTGTCACCACCGCATACGACATCCTTACCCGAAGATACAAAAAAGAAAAAGCCTGTGAAAGGTCTAGGTTTATATCCAGCTATCAGCTTAACAACACATCAGCAAGCCCTCGTCAATTTTGGTGAACGACCGTGGATGTATCCTCCACCTACCAAAGCCAAGTTTCGAGGATTGAATGAAGCAGGCATACTCGACCATGATTTCAAGAGGCGTGTCATGCGTTGGGTGAAGAAGCGAGGTGTTACATCACATGGTAAATCTTACCAGCCTATGAACAAACCACCGTTACGGCCAAGAGTAGGTGCTGATGAGGTAGTGCAACATCTGTCTGATTCGGACAGTACAGATAAAGAAGAAGAAAAGGAACAAGACTATGATTGGGATGGACCTCTCTGTACGATATGTTTCTCAGAACCCAAGGATACAATCTTGATGCCCTGTAAACATGATGGCATTGGTGGTCGTTGTGCAAAAGCATTAAGTCTATGGTAAGTTGGCGAATCGCCTCTTTGTGTTGAATGCATGCTCATTACTTGAAAAAAAATAGCCCTTTGTGTCGAGCGGAAATTCTTGATCGAGTACTTGTAGAATTAACTAACCAGAGTCATGAATCTTTGGACAAGACTTAATTGTGCAACAGAATAAACTATTGTAATCTTTTTTTTTTTTATTTCGCTTTTCTTTTTTTTTTTTCTTGACTATTCTATCTTCCTCTGCCTACTTTATTGCTTTACTTTGAATTTTTGTTTATATTCTTTCTATTATTAAACTATTATGTTATTGAAACACTCACTTTATGTTATTACTGGTGCTAATCGCGGTTTTGGCAAGACCATAGCAGAAACTATAGCCAAAAACACAACCGACAAAAAGACGACACTTGTCTTGGTTGGACGTGATGCTTCTCAGCTTGAAAGTATTCAGCTAGAAACAGACACGATCGCTTGCCACCGTATCGCCAACGCTAATTTGGGAGGTGCTACGGAAGCTAAAGCAACTGTGATTGATCAACTTGATAAACTTTTAAAGGTAAAAATCGGATTCTGAATTTTTGAAAAAAAAAAGACACTTAGTTATCTGCACATTGTAGAGTTTGAGAGAAAACGATGTTGCACCTATCACTCATGCAGTCTTGATCAACAATGCAGGTTCAATAGGAGACATGTCTAAAAAAGTATCTCAGTATACACCAGAGGAAATTCAAGAGTACATGAACATTAATGTAACCTCTTACTCAGCTATAGTGTATGTTATAAACGCATAAATTTTATATCGACTAAACCTTTTTTGTATTGTAGTACCGGCTTTCTTCAATTGTTCAATAATGGCTTGGTTAAGCTTTCGATTGTAAACATATCGTCTATCGTAGCCATCAAGGAGTTTCCTTATACTGGTTTGTATTCTACCGGTAAGGCAGCACGTAATATGTTGCTACAGATTGTTGCTACAGAAGAGGTAAACATTAAAGCTTGTTGATTTCCTGAATTAAATTTAATTTAAATTAGCCTTCTGTTCGCACCTTGAACTATGCTCCTGGACCACTTGATAACGATATGCAAAAAGCTGTTCGTGAAACAGTCGGTGATACTGAACAACGTGAGCTTTACACCAGACTTAAAAATGAGGTAATATATATAAGAGAAAGAGAGAGAGGAAAATTACGTATGTTTATTATATGTATAAAAAATTGCGATAGGGTAAATTGGTCAAGATGGAGGATTCAGCCAACAAGTTGTGGCAGTTGTTGTCGAAGGATCAATATACATCTGGTAGCCATATTGATTATTTTGACGTTGAATAAAGAATTATGTCTGTTGAGTGACAACTGCTTTTGGACCAAATCCAAACATTCTACCCAATGATTCTCGGAAAGAATAGGTACTGGGTGCAGGCTTACGTCTATAGCTGTCTAAGAAATTGATTTGTGGTTTGTTGAAAGCACCGCGTCTCTTGCCTCGAATGTATTCAATAGCATCTAAAGGTGCCATGCCCGATTCAATCAAAGCAATAGCCACCAAGACGGGTGCTCTACCTAATCCTGCCACACAGTGGACAGCTACAGTCAATGATTGTTGTTCTTCAGCTGATTTGGTTTTAGCTTTTTCAATGATCTGTAACCAATCGTGAATAATTTGAGGAGGAGGCTATTGAAAAAAAAAGCAGGTTACACGGCTTATTTGAGAAAAAATGATGATAAATTATTACTTACAACCCCACCATCTCTAAAAGGCAAATCGACGACAGAGATGCCGCTTTCGGTGAGCATTTGAGAACTGTAAGTAGGCTGACAACAGCGAACAACAGTGGATACGTCTAGGTTTTTAAATTCTTCCAGATAAAAAGATAAAGTGGATTCTGTAGGACAATCCAAGATCAGAAATCGAATAGGAGAGGTATTGTGTTCAATTAATGAGAGTGTATGACTGAGTGGGGTGACCACAGGTCGATGTCCATGTTGGTTATTGTGTTGAGATCTCTTGGAGACTGTAGTGGTAGATGTGGTGACCATAGTAATATATCGAATATATTTACAATTAAATTGAGTGAATGTATATAAATGGTGATGTGTTTATAGGTATGTGTATGCAAGAACGAGCCGAAAATAGTAATGGTAACAATAGAAAAAAGAAAAGAATCTGCTTAGGGGAATAATAACAAGAGGTCCAATTGCATGTCAAGCACTTTTGTAATAAAGTCCATTCGTTATTCGAAAGTTACAAAAATCAAAGCAAAGAAAAAAAAAAGAGAGAGGGAGAGAAAAGAGAGAGAGAAATGTATTTAAAAGGTACAAAAAAGCAACCGGAGCTTAGATAGCTTGTACAAAATTAAAAGGTGCGAGGTTTCCGAAACTTGTTTAGCTCAATACGAAATGATTATTGCCTAAAAATAAACAGTTAATAAACACATGGCTTAAAGGGAGCCCATTTTGTCTAATTATATCCTCAAAACGTTCAAATGACTTTTTTGAGGTATTTTGCACTCTACATGGCTCTTTCTCTTTCTTTCTTACTCCTTAAATGTATAAACAAAGAAACTGATGTTTATTGTATTACCAAAGGAATTTGGATGATATAATGAGTGTATTTACATCTGCATCTTGATTTTGGCTGTTCTGCTTTGTACTGGTGGCGTTGTAATTTTCGTCATATCTAAACTCGTTGATCAAAGACGCAGCATGTAACAAGGCCTTTTCCCATTCTTGTGATCTCTCCTGATCGTCAGGTAAAATATACATACGATATTCAAAGTCAACATTGACCATCTTATCGTCCAGTAAACTCTCTTTCGAGAATTGCAGTGCTAATCCAAGAGATCCTACATCCACAAGACGTTCATCATCATCCGTTGGAGGATGAAAGACATCCAAGAGAGCTTTGATTGATATTCTGTATAATGAAGCCTTTCGCTATTATGCACAAGAGATCGATTAGTTTACATGTTTATTGATAATGTGTTACATACCTCTTTATATTCGAAATCATACAGCTCAATATGTCCAGGATACAATACAGCCCAATAACGTGCCCATCTCTAGATCATGATTAGCATGTGTTCTTCTGAATGATATTTCACTTACTGGAATCAATTTTCCTTTCGTATATACAGTCAGAAATCCCTCGTAGATTCGCTTGTTATCCAATAGAGTCATTACGCGTGAGCTCACATAGGTGCCAAAAACAACAAGCACTTGATATTGGTCATGAGTGTCCTTATCAAGTATTGTAATCCGCTTCAATTTCTTCTCAAACGGTCTCATAGGTATCTTGAACTCTTGTGTACCCAAACAAACTTCAGGCTGATTAAACCGGGAATTTAAAACACTTAATGCAGTCTTTGGCTGCGCATAGATAGATAAGGTAGCGACAGAAAATTTATCAACATCCCTAAAAGCAAAAAAAAAAAAGAAAAACAAAGACTGTTAGATGAAACATGCTTAATCTCTTAGTACTTATTTTTCTGGGAAACTTGCAAGATATATGTTTCATCAAGATTAGCCTGAGAACCATGTTTACCACATTTTTGGCTTACAGCATACGACCCAGAAAAGACTTGATCATTGACCTCAACGGAGGACCTAATAAGACATGCTATCCAATAAGATCTGGTCAGCATAACTATTCAGATACAAAACAGTGCATCTTACTTTTAGAGGAGCTTTTGTTTATCACCTGCAATACTAATGCATTTTGTGAATAACAATCTGGGTTGATTTTCTATTTAATTTTACCTCGAATATAAAACGTGGCTCTTGCTTTGCTTATGGAAGGTTGATCATTTGATAGATAATAGCCTAAAGATGACCTATGTAATATGCACACATCAGCAAAAGAAAATTGTAAAAGTTATCATAGGGTTTGTATTACGAGTTGCGATAATGAGGTTTTCGAAGAACAATGGAACGAGGGTAGTCCAAAACTGGATGCCTCAGTTCTTCATTATCAGATGTTTCTGTCACAATCCATTTCGATTTTTCTTCTGGGAGTTGATCTAGAGTCTCGCATGGACCATTGTAATGAATCAAAGGCTCATTTTGCTCTCTTCTGCCTTTGATGCGATGTCGGTTCTGTTGTTTTTGCTGCGGCTGTTGTTGTTGTTGCTGCTGCTGTTGTAATTGTTGATTTAGTTGCTGCTGTAAATGATGACTAGCCTCATTTCCTTTGCTTTTTGATAGAGTTGAAGGAACAATTTTTCGATGACCGAGGCTGTTTTGAAGTCGGATGGTTGGTGAATTTAGAATACTCTTAAATGACAAGTTTGAACGCTTGAAAGGATAACTCTTGGAATTATGTGTAGTTGTGTCGATATCCTCCAGCAATGGATTTTTAAGCATCTTGTAGGCTGCCATCGTTTATAGAGTACAAGAAAATAGGAAAAAAAAAGAAGAACGCAGTAATAAGAATCTTTTATTATTTTCACCTGGATCTTTCTCCTTTATGATGGTTTATTAAAAAAAGAGAAATCGGAAACTTTTGTTAGGATAATTATTGCTGATTTCTCTTCTTAATATATTCTTTGTACCAAGTGGGCTCTAACTCTTTTAAACGAGCCAATTCGTTGCGTACCCTATTCTCGATATCATTTCGAATCAAGCCCCCGGTCTTCATTTGAATTCGAAATTTCTCATCCTCTTTTGATTCGACAAATCCTCGAGCAAGCATATTTTGCTCGAACCACACTTTGAATAATTGAATCAAATACTTTTTGTTTTGATCCTGATAGATAGGATAGGCCTGAATTCGTTCATCGCTCCAATCAATTGATTTATTGGTTTGGAAATGGCCAACCACTTCAGTCAAGAATCGATGCTCCAAATGTCTTACTGGAGGCTGTGTGCTGAATCCTACCTGCCATTCAATTTCAGTCACGTCAAGTCCAATCCAACGGCCATTGTTGATCCATTGTTCCGCTCCTTTCTTGTTCATATCCCATTGATATAAAGGAGGGTCATTGCTATGCGCTCCAATCACAACAGTCTTGGGCTTATCCTCTTCTTTCCCCTCTTCTGTAAACTGAGCAATGTAAACTGGCCAATAGATAGGGTAGGCTGAACTGAAAAGTACTTTTGCGTTGTTCAAGGTTGATATGCCTGATTTGTGTGTGGGTGAGTCGAGAGATAGATTTTCTAAAGCATTAGGGGCACGCTCTACAATGTCTTCTAGAGGATTGACGGTAAATGGTAAAACCTCGATATCTTCCCTTTCTTGATATAGATCAGGCGAGAAAGGTACTAGATCTTTTAAATGTAATGTGTTTGCTAGACTCAAGTAACAAACTGGGTCCCATGAATGACCAGGCCAAAAACAATTTTGGCTCATGCCTAGTATTTGACGTACTGGCCCCATTGTTTTTAGTATTACATCTGAGGAATCGTTTTCGTTCTTTGATGAATGAGTAACGTCTGCGGATATAGCAATGTCATAGTACCAAAATGGAATATATGCCTTGCGCACCTGCATTGATGTTACACTCTCACTGACTTCAGGCATTTTTCGAGTAAATATCTATAACAAATAACGATAAGCTACTTGTGACCGTAATGAACCGTCAGAAATCTCATACACTCTTTAAAATTTTCAAGATGCCAAAAAAAGCATGTCTGTTAACGTAAGAAGCAATGTTGACGATCTGGTGTACTTTTTCTTCGGGCAACTTGAAAGGCAGAGCATATACTTTATGCAAGCCATCACTTTGAGTGTTTCTTGTTGAACTTGAAACGGCAAAAGGACGTATCGCTTGGTTAAGATGTGTGTTTTTTCTCAAAAAAAGCTGGTGCTCTCTCTGTATTAAATTTATTGTCGGTTTGTTTAAGACGCGTATCATAAGTTGGTTTACAGAAAGAAAAGTGTTTGTACTTTAACCATTTTTGAGTCCGCAAATTTTCAAAAAAAATGCGCTTCTTGCCAAGAGCTATCATTAATCGCAAACTGGATTCATGAACAGCAAAGATATTCTTGCGATTTGTGCAAAAAGAAAAAAAAGGTGGGCAACGGCCTTAAGCTGTTGTTTATTAAAGATTATTATCCAAGATACTTCATTAAAGAGAATGGCTTTTAATTTATTTCGCCACAAGCTCCAAGAAATTACTTGGTACCAATCCTGATTGTATCACCTTGTGACTTTTGCGATTCAACAAGCTTGCTTCCCACCATCCTTGTTCTTCATCTTTACTTTTAGAAATAATACCAAGTAAATCGCCTTCCTTGAATGAAATTTCACCTTCATCAGCCATATCGTAATCGTATAAGGCAACGGCTACAACAAATAAATTTCAATGAGTATATTTGATCTGAATTGCTTCAATAACTTTTTTTCTTTTACCATAATCGACAAAGTTATTTTTGTTTGATCCGAGGGTATTAATGCTGTTACTTGATCTTATTGAACTATCGTAGTTTTTGCTGCTAACGTCATAGATGTCTTTAGAAGAGGTGTTGCTTTGATACGACTTTGATTGCTCATTACTGTTTCTAAGTAGCATCCTCTCGCGAATAGTCTGAGCTGATGGTTGCTGAGATGTAGGACTATCAACAAAACTTCTCCGTCTGCTGCTGTTATTGTCGCTTCTTGTCTCCTTTGAGGAAAGCGAATTGAACGGGTCATAAAAGTCGTTTGAGTTGCTTCTTAAAGAGTCAAAAGAGGACTGTGTTGTTTCGATAGTACTCATGCGGCGCGATGATGTGTTATTAAACATAGGTCTTTGTTTCGATTGATAGTGTTGAGATGAAATATAACTTCTTCTATTCTGCTGCTTTTGTAACAGGCTAGGTGATGATGTGGAGGCGGTGGGTCGAATGCTTGGTTGCTCGCGTGCATTCTCCTCTTCTGCACGACCAATTCGCTTAGCGTCAAGCTTTCTCAACATATCATCCAACTCGAAGGCAGCTGCTTCAGAAGGAGATGTCACATCGTATTCATGATCAGTCGCTATCAATTAGAATTAGCAAAATTATCCTAGCTCCCAAGAAATTTTGCTTTTCTGATTACTTACTACTATATTGCTCCAAATGGGTGGGTAAGTCATAACTGGAAGTTTCTGGATGATCAGAAGGAACGGAAGCTGCATTTTCAATAAAGGAAGATACTCTGTTTGTATCAGATAAAGCATCTACAGACATGCCTTTGGTTGGCTCTATGGCTTTTGCCTCTTCTTTTGACATCTTGACATCCTCAGAATGGGGTACAACGTTCTTGAACTCTTCCTCAACACAGATTGGCTCTACGTTTTCTCTTTCGGCTTCACCTGGCTTTTCGTAGTGGCCATCCTTTTCGTCTTCATTCTCAGATTCTGTTTCAGTTATATATTCATATTCCTCTTCATCATCCTCTTCGTCTGAAGGATACACTTCCATGATGCCCATCATCAAATAAGGCTCTTGTTTGGAAGGCGTCTCTGAAGCTGGTAAGGCATCTAATTTACCATCAGCAATTCTATGCTTGTCTACCACCAAAATCTGCTGAGTTTTAGGTAAGTTAGACATGGTTGAGGCTCTCTTTCTTGTGACTGGAACATGAGATCGTTCTTCTGATTCGCTGTGCTCATCATTGTCTGCTCCTTCTTTGAAGGCATGCGTTGTATACTTTGATTCTTTCTCTTGGTTAGCATCATAGTGTGCATGTATTTTTATATATTCTATGGGCGCTATACCAACAAAAGATATGTTTTCAGTTATTCATAAACCACACTATACAGAACAAATACGTACAAGGAACAACATTGCTTGACTTGTTTTCCTTTACAAAGCTAGCAAGATCAGCTTCCACATTGATGGCTGCAGCTTGAGAGTTTATTCGTTCACAAGCCTGTATCTCATTCTCCAGATTCCCAAGCATCAGATTCGCATAATTAGACAGGTTGGATTTGAAAAACTCAAGCCTTTCTTGCTCTAATTTCTCAAAATTCTGTACCTTTGGTTCAGTAAGTTTGCTCTATAAATCATGAAGCTTCAAGTTACCTCACAGGTTTTTCTCCATTCATTATTCCATTCATCCGTTATTTTCTTTAAATCCACCAGTCCTTCATCGTATATCTTTTTCAGCTTATCAATGGTTACTTCGGCTGATTTGAACTTTATCAATTTATCCTTTTCATTTGTTTGCTGCTGAACAAGCAAGTTTGCTTTTTCAATTTCAAGATTGTGTCGTTTATGTGCCTACAAAGAGTTTAGTATCGATTGACCCTTGTCTGTTTTGCTTGTTTTTACCCTTCGAACAAAATGGGCCTGGAGTTGACGTTTACTGTATAACTTCTGAATGGATGCTTGTAGCTGATTGCATAAATAAGAACACTGTCAAGCTCTAATTTCGATCTATTGGTTGTGGAATGCTTACCTCCTTTCGTATTGTCTTTTGTCTATCCAAAAGTTTTGCCAGAGGAGAATTGACATTTTCGCGCAGAAGGTTTGCTAAATGCATATGCGATTCAGCAATCGACATAAACTCTTTCTGAACTACATCCATAGCAGCTTGACTAGTGCCGTTTTCGGTACTAGAAGGTTTTTGCTTTTGAGCAATCTGAAGTAATGTCTTGCCATATTCCTCTTCTAACAAGGCCCTTTTTGTTTGTGTCAGTATCAAATCTATCTTGTTTGACTCTATTATTATTATTATTTACCTAGCTTCGTATGCGTTTTTAAATCTTTCACAAGTTTGTTTGGCACCACGCATTCGCTCCATTAGAATGGTGATACCATTTCTATCTATATTTTCCTGCATGAATAGGAATAAGTTTGTGTTGCTGGTTACATCAGATATTACTCTACCCAAAAATTGTCTGCAAAATTCAATTTTGTAGCCATGGCTTATTTTCTTGTAATTAAAGTGTTATGTTTTTGCGGTAATAAAAAGAAAGAAAGAAAGAATAATGCACTTAAGGCATAATCCTTTTTTTTATGTTGTTTACATCCTCTTTTCCAAATTTAGGCTTTGTAATTTTATTACCTTTTTCAGGTTGATTCTTCCACCTCAAAGCTGACTGACTTTGAATTTAATAGAATATAACAACAAACGCCTAAAAAGTCAATGGCCAATATTGCTTATGCAAAATACACGAAAGAACTGTTTCTGATTTAACTTGAAAGAGCACGCGCCTAATAAAAATAGAAGAGAGAGATTATATATCGCTTTTATCGGGTATTCGTGGGGTGCATTGCAGAATATTTTCTTAGATTGATTCATCTTAAAACATAAAAGTATGCTCTGACATTTATCTCTTTCTTAGTCAACACAATAGCTTATACGAGCGTAGCGAGTAGGCCGACTAGTAGCTTATAATCCAATATGCTGATTGTAGCCGAATCAATTTTTTGTTTGACTATTGCTTTGTCCTGCGCTTCCTTAGTTTTTTTTTTATGGCTGGTTGAGTATATCACTTGCAAACTAGGCTTCTTTTCACTTATTCTAGCTAAATCTTTTCGATATGTCAGTTAGTTACTACTGTCTTTACACTTCACATGAGTATTCATATAAGTTTACAGTTATAATCATAAAACTTGTTTGCTTAACTATACCTTTAGTGAGCTAAAAAAAAATATAGCGATGCTCTTTGAAAGGCGTTATTCGATTTTATAGAAATAGTTTAAACTTGAGACTCTGACAGAGATTTGGTCTGTAAAAAAAAAAGACTCAAGCTATTATACAATTAGACTATGAATTTACTCGTAAAGAGAAAAGTCATAAACTAATACTTAGAGTCGACAAGGACCAAAAAAGCCTTAGCAGTTGAATACGTTGAAGACACTTAAGAAGCTGTATATACCCTGCTTCAGCTTTCTGAGAGTCGCATCAATTATCCTTTGTATTTTTGGTAGAAGGTGGAGTATTACTGCATGGAGCGATCTTCACTTGCAATACTGGATTCGGGAAAAACAGAATGTCTTACTTTGAAAGGGTTGACGAACTTGTTTGGAGTAACTTTATTTTTCTTCTGATTGTATTTTAAATGTAGAAGTTACCAGGATTAATGTTTACATACCACGTTGATCGAAACTCTTCTTCTACCATTGGCGAGGCCCACAAGGCTTTGTTAGAAGCCTTTCCTGACTTGAAGATAACTCTTATAGGAGTGTATTATCACTTGATTAGAAAGTATAATCTCTCTATGGAGATGAGCAAGAGATACCTAACAGTACGAGACTTGAAGAGAACATTAGATGAGAGTATATACAAAAGCATCTCATTGGAAAGAAATTGGTGTCGATTTCATGAAGAGTTCCATGTTCATCGAGGTGTCTGAGTTCAACTTTCATTTGGCGAGAACTCAAGCATAGCTCAAGAAAGACATTCCTGCTAGTTCCAAGGTTCATACAATAAAAGGAGCAAGCATTAGCTTAATTGGGTGCATTGGTCTATATGAGCTTGCAAGTCTATTGAAAGTGAAAACACTAAAAGCTGGTAATTTAAAGAAGCTCAGGAAAAAAATTGCGCTGAAGAAGGACAAACAGCCTCCGAAAAAAAGTATCATGTAGTGAAAATTCATAGAAAGTATGCTGTATATTCCTGATCAGAATGATATGAAAGGCTTCTAACTGTGATGAATATCTGTCGAGTACACTACTCAGGGTTTATAGAAGACCTTATCAGCAAGCGAAGATACAAAAGTCTTCTCCTCCTATCCCTCCCTCCCTCCCTTTACTCTCCTTTTCTTAATGCCATTGAGCTCTGCTGGTCTGAAATCAAGCGACATGTTAGACGAGAGCCTTTAACAGATATGAACACTCTAATGTCAAGAATCCAAGAAGCTGGATCTTCAGTTACTCTTGAAGATTGCAGAGAATGAATAAGACATTCGATCACATTTGGGATAAAATTTTAAACAAAGAACTCAATTTGGCTTGAAAAAAAAAAGATAATTAAGTGCTGCCAAAAATAGATTATGCTCTGTCAAACCAAAAAAAAAATGGTTGGAGCTTATAAAGATACAGGTAGAAAAGCTTGCTTGCAACAACATGACACAAGCCCAAGTATTGGAGGAAATAACTCAAAAAGTGACACCTCTTAAATCCTGAGACCCTTAATGATATAGTACTAAGAACACTTTTGTATTCTGTTGGGTGATTTGAGAAGTCCCTGTAATACTCTACTGAAAAGCTTAAACCCTGTGTTAAATTTATCTCAACATACCAAATGACCTATATCAAATAATATCAGCCCAAAGTATACAAAGAGTATTAGGAAACAATGAATAACGTGTAGATAAGAATTATCAAGATAAGTTATCAACAATGTAGTGGGAATTAGGCGGGCTAATATGAAGCTGATTTTCTTTAGTCTTTTAGTTTATGAGTATATGCAATTGTGTATAGCAAAACTGTATGCTAAAGAAGAAAAATCTTGCTCTTTGTCTGAAGGACAAATTCACTCAATTGATTAAGAAGCGATCCTGTTACAAATTATATAGCCAATTCATGCCTTGTTACAAACAGTTAAAGGTCGTGAAACAATGAAATTGAGTGTTTTATTGATTTCAATTCGTTATCGGTATTTAATATTTTGATTGGAGGACAAATCTATTGTTACATTAGTCCATCTTGATCTTTTTGTTCAACTGCATTAGGTTTACAGTTGGCTTCAATCAAAGTATACTCATCGTGCAATGAGCATCCTGAGATTGAAAAAGCAATCAAGTAACAAGGATGGGTTAATACAAACAGAACATGAATGATAGCATGATGTTGTTGGTCAAGCTTTTGAAAAAGACCAATTTATCGTTTTTGTTTCTACCTTCTCGCTAACAAGAGATGAGCAAGCAATAAAAATACTCAAGTGGGACATAGTGACTAACCAATAATGGTTTGGTGTTCACATTTAGTATAAGGCGAAGCAAGAATATAGAGATATTAGATGGTATTTGTGTTATCTTAAGGTAATGTTCTATACTATAGCTTCAGTTCAATCTCTAGTTCACTAAGCGTCAACAAATTTCATTCAACAAATTTTGTTTCATCGAAAAGATGCTTTTTCTTGTCTTTTGTAGCTTCTGTCAGCTTGCCAATCTGTTTATTTGGTATGAACAGCTGTGCCGAATAAAAAAAAAAGCTCAAATATACACATGTAGGATATTCCTGGTATTGCTTATTCCACAAGTGCAGCTTCAAATTATACCTCTTCTATAGCTTCTTTTCAGTTATATATACAGCAATAGTACTTGCAATTAATAAAAAGCTTACCACATACATTCAAAATCATTCGATTGTCTGTTTATTTGACCTTTTCAAAACCATTTAGGCATTGGTTACACATGGAAGTCTTGTGTAAAGTATTTGGCACAATTATACTCTCATAATAAGGTTTTTTGGGGTCTTAATGTCTTTGGCCTTGCAAACATTTGAAGTGTTGATATTGATTGACATAGCCACTATACATTCAGTTGAGAAGGTAGGGTATGGCTTTGCTTAAAAGAAAAGCAGCGTCTTTTTTTTTTCATCTGAAAAACAAAAAACACATTGATTCTACACAATTAAGTTACAGTGTCACAATGCTTTTAATGTATAAACTTAACCAGCTAGATTCGACAGATTGTAAAGAATATTATCGAAAAAATCATAGCTTTGTTTCTTCTGTTTTAGATACAACTTAGTATCACTGTGCCTAACTTCTATGAGAAAAAACAAAACAGAGTTTGATGAATAATCGAGATTCAGCTAAACTGCAACTCAGAAGAACTTGGTATACCGACACATTGTACTCAGTATAAAGAAATCATGCACACTAATGCCGCTGTTGTTGCATACACTCAAAAGACCAGAATTACGTGCTTTCTGCGATATGGATACAAGTATGATAATAGACATGACCAAACACTAGCTTTTAACATTATTGCTTTTTAAACAAAGCGAATGCGTGAAACACAATTCATCTTGCTTCAAAAGTCTGTTTGTAATCAAGAGTTTTCATGCCGTTTAGCAATTTGAAGATTCAAACTTATATTCTCTAATGCATTTTCATAACTTAGTTTGAATCTCAAATTTTGGGTATATAGAATTCTTCCAAAGCTTTGTGAGACAAATGCTAGATAATCCTAAAGGGAACAAATTTCTTTATTCCGTCAAATACAACGTGCAGCGCCACCCTTTGAAGTAAAAAAACGAATTTCAAGTAGCCAATACCTGCTCTTGGCTGGCGCTTAAATCCAACTTTATATCTTATCACATGTGCTTATGGTTTGGCATTTTCTTTTTCTGGTTTATAGATTGTAGTAGACAATGTAGGCTTTCTACAGACAACCTACAAAACAAGTGATTCTCATGAAAAAATTCTAACTGCAAAACACTTGTATCACTCAAATAGACCCACCCAACAATAAATTTTGTTTCTCAACACTGACAATTGATGAACGGACCCATTACCTGGTAAGGTTTCCAAATAGACAAGCAATCGATAATTCCTTTAACTGGAAAGTGTGCCCTGATTGATGTAGTACAAGCATATCAGGATTTGCCATGACCATTATTGGCTTTTCTTCCTAAACTAGGCATAGACTATCCAAATCAAGGTATCTTGACATGTGTAGTTGATACTTTTTGATCTGCGCTTACTGTTACTTCTCCCACATTTTGAATTCTATCAAGTAACACTTGTTTTGACGAAACATATAAAAGCAATCAGGAACAAGAACGTTTTCAAAATCATCAAAACATTCACAGTTACTCTCCTTTAACTCTTGTTTAACCCCGTCCTTCCTTTCTTATAATGAAGAAGAACTCACTTTCAATCTTCCCCATAGTGGTGGCTGGTGTCTGTATGGCAATCTTTGTCATGACAGCTGATGCTATCAAAATCGAACACCCTAAACTCGCTAAAGGCTCCAACAACGTTGTTCCTGGTCAATACATCATTCGTTTCAACACCAACCAAGTTCCTTCCGGTTCATCTTTCACTCAAACTGTTCAAGGCTCAAAGGAAGATGTTGAAGTCAAGGTCAAGAGAAAGTTCAGCCATAGCTTCTTCAGTGGTGTCACTGTTGCTGTCGAAGCTTCAAACGACGAAGTTCATGCTGCTGCATTGAAGAACATTCTTGATCGCTCTGATGTCAAGGCAGTTTACCCTGTTAGAAGAATTGCTCGTCCTGAAGTCACCCTCAAGAAAGGCAAAAAGGATGTTCCCACTGTCTTGCCTCACGGTATGACTCAAGTTGATCTTGTCCATACTGAACTCAAGAACAAGGGTAAGGGTGTTCTTGTTGCTATCCTTGATACCGGTATCGATTACATGCATCCTGCTTTCGGTAGTGGTTTCGGTAAAGGCTACAAGGTTTCCAAGGGTTTCGATTTAGTCGGTGATGCTTACACTGGTAGTAACACACCTAAGCCTGACAGTGATCCTCTTGATAACTGTGGTGCTGATTCTGGTGCCTCTGGTAAGTAAACGGCAGTATTTTTTTTGGGATTAGATGTAAACTAACTATTGTTGTCAAAAGGTCACGGTACTCACGTTGCTGGTATTATTGCTGGTTACGATAGAGCCACTGTAAGTAATTCTTTTTTTTTTTCGTTGTTGACTTGTCCAATCAATTAACATCTGGTTATCATTTCTTTAGAACTTCACTGGTGTTGCCCCCGAAGCTAACCTCGGTATGTGGCGTGTCTTTGGTTGTACTGGTAGTACTACCAATGATGTTGTCATTCAAGGTTTGCTCTCTGCCTACGATGCTGGTGCTCACGTTATTAACTTGTCTTTGGGTGAAACTAACTCTTGGGCTAATGGTGATGATGCTGAACTCTCCGTTGTTGACAAGATTGTTGCCAAGGGTGTCAGTGGTATGTAGATTAAATTCGTGCTTCTATCTCATGAGGCTGTATATTCATTTTTATCTGTTATTAGTTGTCATCTCTGCTGGTAACTCTGGTGCCAAGGGTATTTACACTGTTGGTCAACCCAGTACTGCCGATGGTGCTTTCTCTGTTGCTTCTATTCAAAACGGTTACTATGTTGCCAAGAACTTCAAGGCTAGTGGTATTGATCGTAACATTTTGTACACTGCTAGCAATGACGATACCATCAAGGATGGTGAAGTTGTTGCCGGTGATGCTCAACCTGGTAATGGCGCTGAAGCTTGTACTCCCGAAAGTGTTCCTGCTGGCGTCAGTGGCAAGATTGCTCTTATTCAAAGAGGTTCATGTACCTTTGTAACCAAGGTCGAAAATGCTGCTGCTAAGGGTGCTGTTGGTGTTGTCCTTTACAACAACGTCGATGGTACTTTCTCTGCTTCTACTCCCGGTGTTTCTGTTCCTGTCGTTTCTATTAGCAGAGGTGATGGTTTGGCTATCCTTGAAGCCTCCAAGTCCAAGGCTGTTACTCTTACTTTCGATAAGGCTGGTGCTGTCTCTCCAGTCGCTGATGCTGGTACTGTTTCTTCTTTCTCCAGTCTTGGTGCTTCTTCTGAACTCAAGTTCAAGCCCAACATTGCTGGTATTGGTGGTGTTGTCTACTCTACTGTTCCTCGTTACCTTGGTGCTTGGGGTGTTATGTCTGGTACTTCCATGGCTGCTCCTTACGTTGCTGGTTCAATGGCCTTGTACCTTCACGCTCACGGCAAAGAGAACAAGTCCATCAAGTACATTAACGAACAATTCCAAAACTACGCCTTGTCTGTTCCTGTTGACCAATCTACTTCTATCGATACTCCTATTCGTCAAGGTGCTGGTCTTGTTCAAGTCTACGATGCTATCACTCAAAAGGTTCACGCTTCTCCTGCTCAAATCACTTTCAATGACACTGCTACCACCAAGTACAGAACTCAAACCATCACTATCACTAACTATGGTACCAAGACTGTTCAATATGAAGCTCTTCACGATGTTGCTGTTGGTGTTTCTCCTTACGATGTCGCCAAGACTGGTTACACTCCTCTCGAACCTGCCAAGAATGTTGATGCTGCTGCCAAGATTAGATTCTCTGTCAAGACCTTCAAGCTCGCTCCCGGCAAGTCTCAACAAGTTAAGGTTACTGTTACTCCTCCCAGCACTGACCCTAAGGACCATGTCTTCTATGGTGGTTTCATTCACTTCAAGTCTAAGCAACAAAAGAGCAACGTTGATGTTAAGGTTCCTTACTTTGGTGTTGCTGGTAAGCAAAACACTTTGCCCATCTTCGATAAGGGTTTCCCCACCGTCTTGGACTCCAACAGCAAGGAATACGACCAAATTGATACCTTCACTTATGACCGTACTAACCCCAAGTCTGCCCCTGTTATTGTTGTCCGTCTCTTGACTCCTGCCCCCCAAATCAAGGCTGAACTTTTGGATGCTGAAACCGGTAAGGTTCTTGGTAACTTCTTGACTGGTCTTAACTACCTTGGTCGTAACTTTGTCAGTGAATCTCAATTCACCAACCTTCCTTGGGATGGTACCTATGTTCCTTCTTCTGTTCCTAATGCTCCTCTCCCTATTCCTGTTCCCAGCGGTGCTTACAAATTCCGTCTTAGCGCCCTCAAGTTGCTCGCTGATCCTAGCAAGAAATCCAGCTGGGAAGTCTACACTTCTGGCAACATTGTTGTCAAGAACTAAAATCAAAATTTTCTTATAAACAAAGTCATTTTCTATTGAAAATGACTTTCCATTTATTTAATAAAGCAGAAAAATAATTGTTACTATGATACAGATAAAAGAGTTATGCGATTTAGAAAAAAATGGGATTTAACTTAAAGTTGAACGTTGGTTTGAGGAACATAACCAAGCTTCTTGAAGTGTTCAATAACAGATTCAGTCTTGGCAACAACATGTTCAGGGATGAAGTTGAACTTCTTGAACAAATCTTCAGCCTTAGCAGAAGAACCGAAGGTACGCAAGCCAATAGAAGAGTGAGCATAACGTTCCCAACCGAAAGTAGTAAGACATTCAATAGAGATAACAGGAACGTTTTGAGGGAAGACTTCCATCTTGTATTCATGAGATTGTTCGTCAAAGAGTTCAGAACAAGGCATAGAGACGACTTGAACAGTGATACCCTTTTCAGCCAACTTTTGAGCGGATTCAACAGCAAGAGAAACTTCAGAACCAGTAGCAACGAGAACAGCCTTGGGGTCCTTGACGGGCTTAAGAACATAAGCACCCTTCAAGACCTTTTCGGGAGCACTACCTTCAAGTTGAGGCAAGCCTTGACGAGAGAGAGCAATAACAGAAGGACGAGTCAAGTTGGTAAGAGCGGCCCAGTAGGCACCGGAAACTTCGTTACCATCAGCAGGACGAATGGTCAACATGTTGGGAGTAGCACGAGTCAAGGCCAAGGTTTCAACAGGTTGGTGAGTAGGACCATCTTCACCAAGACCAATGGAATCGTGAGTCATGATGTAAATGACACGCATACGGCCCAAGGCAGAAAGACGAGCAGCACCCCAACCATAGGTCAAGAAGTTCAAGAAGGTACCACCATAGGGAACGATACCACCGTAAGCAGACAAACCGTTCATGAAAGCAAACATACCATGTTCACGAACACCGAAACGGAAGTAACGACCGGTGTAGTCACCAAGACCAGTAGAGGGGTGTTGGAAATCAACAGCATCCTTCCAACGTGTCAAGTTGGAACCAGTCAAATCAGCAGAACCACCAATGAGTTCAGGAAGCTGAGATTCAATGGCGGTCAAGACACCTTCAGACAACTTACGTGTGGCAACAGCGCCATCCTTGGGTGTGAAACGAGGAAGAATCTTTTCCCAACCATCAGGCAACTTGTTGGCAAAACGACGTTCAATTTCAGCGTGTTCCTTGGGGAACTTGGCTTGGTATTCCTTGAAGAGCTTGTTCCACTTGGCTTCATATTCAGCACCTTCTTCAGCACGCTTATGGTACAAATCGTAGACCTGAAAAATGAAACATGGGTCAGAAACAACAAAGATAATATCCAACCAATTATTATGTAATCCTTACATCACTAGGAACTTCGAATTTCTTATCGGGGTTGAAACCGAATTTTTCCTTGATTTGTTTGATATCGTCGTCTAGGTAACAAGAGTCAGTTATGTGGCTATGTACAACACATGTTCCAAAATAATACTCACCCTTGAGAGGGGCACCGTGAACCTTTTCTTCACCTTGTAAAAGAGAACCAAAACCTATTGATAAGAAAGGTAAGCAAAAAGCTCAAATCAATAGTAAAAAGGGCATGCATGAACGTGTGCGTTACACAGACTCGCATGTTAACGCGCACACATACGCCCACACACTAATTTTTTTCAGGAAAAAACATACCAATAGTTGTTCTGATCTTGATAAGAGAAGGCTTATCAGTAACCTTTTGAGCTTCTTCGACAGCCTTAGCAATAGATTCACAATCACTGTCACCGTTGTCGACAGTTTGTACATGCCAGCCATAGGATTCATAACGCTTGAGGACATCTTCTGTGAAAGAAACAGCAGTGTCACCATCGATAGTGATGTGGTTATCATCGTAGAAAGCAATAAGCTTGCCGAGCTTCAAATGACCTGCAAGAGAACTGGCTTCAGATGAGACACCTTCTTGGAGACAACCATCACCAAGGATGACATAGGTATAGTTATTAAAGATTTCAAAACCGGGACGGTTGTAAGTAGCGGCAAGATGAGCTTCAGCAGCGGCCAAACCAACAGCATTTGAGATACCTTGACCAAGAGGACCGGTGGTGACTTCAACACCTTCAGTATCAATGCGTTCAGGGTGACCAGGAGTCCTGAAAAAAAAAGAGAGTTGTCAATTGATATTGAGACGCGTCAAACGGTGATTTTCACTTACTTTGAGTTCAATTGACGGAATTCCTTCAAATCATCCATGGAGACATTGTAACCCAAGAGATGAAGCAAGATATATTGAAGAGCACAAGCGTGACCGTTAGAGAGAACAAAACGATCACGGTTGATAAAATAAGGGTTCTTGGGGTTTGCATGAAGATACTTTGTGAACAAGACATGTGCCATAGGAGCTAAACCCATAGGAGCACCAGGGTGACCAGAAGCAGCCTTAGCTACTACATCAGCAGCAAGGGCACGAATAGTGTTGATGGACTTTTCTTCAAGAGCGTTAACCATGTTTGTAAGATAAGATGTATATAATTCAAAAAAAAAAAGAAAAAGAAAAAACAAGAAAGGACACGATAAGACCTTTATTATTTATGTTGGGATTTTTTTTTAGATATATGCATTAACCTGAATCGGAGTTGTAGCTACAAGGTCTAAGAAACGTCATGACATTGTGCAGATGGCGTTTAATATGTTTTGGTTTCTTTTTGTTTTTCCGACAAAGCAAGCCATATCTATGCACGGATATGACAAATTCTACAAAGGGGACATTGTACTACAAGCCCGAATTTTCTCTCTCAATTTTTTCCGGATGTAAAAAAAAAAAGCAAATAGATGTATTTTATTCATGGTTTTTAAATCCATTGCTCAAGAGATGGCTTGATTGAGCTACGTAACTGAAGTTTAAGAAATAATCTTGCATCTTGGCATCTAAGGTGTTGTTTTCAATAGGTGTTTCCTTAATGACTTCATTCGTGAACTGTTGATCAAAATTCTCAGCTAAGCAAGGATCGGTCTATTTTAGAAAAAAAAGGGGATTAGTCTTATCAAGATATTAATAAAGCTGATGATTTACTTACAACAACTGGTATAATAGGAGGTACTACATTGCGACTCTTCAATTCTTTCCAATCAATCTTTCGAAAGAATCGGTGTGTCTTGATTTTATCAAGTCCAATACGTACATTAGGATTTTTACGCAAAAGCTATAGGAAACATGTCAATTTAAAGAAAAGCAATAGTACAGAATGAATTGACTTTACTCGGATCATCAAATCTTTGGCGTCTGCTGAAATATAATAAGGAATCTGCAGCTTTTTCTTTAAAATGGCGTCCAATGTCTTTTTCTTGTTGCCTGAGCGAAATGGTGTCTGCTCAACATGTCAGTAATTGTACCAAAAAAAAAGAGGGGAGGACGGTTGTTCACTTACATAGCCTGTCAACATTTCATGCATCAAAATACCAAATGTCCAGAAATCGACACTTTTGTCATAATTAAGTTCCAGAAGGATTTCTTGATTTCAAAGTGAGCTTTTTCTGGATATCAAATAGTTCATTTCATCACTATTACCTGGTGCCATATATTCCGCTGTTCCACAAACAGTATTTGTTCTACTGCCTTCAATAGATACTTTAGACAGGCCAAAATCAGTTAAACGAACATGACCCTCTCCATCCAACAAACAATTTTCAGGTTTCAAATCGCGGTAGACGATACCTAATCCATGGATATGTTCTAAAGCTAACAATAATTCAGCTAGATAGAAGCGCGCTGTATCTTCGGTAAACATATGCTCTAAAAAAAACGGAAAGTATATTAGTGCATTTCTATAGCTTAGTAAGCAAGGGTATATAAAAAGGATTTAAAAAAACAGAGAGGGAGAGAGCTAACCTGCAGCCATATGAGTAAACAATTCACCACCAGTTGCATATTCCAAAATCAAATAGAGTCGATCGTTTGTTTGGAATGCATAAAACAATTGGACAATAAAGGGACTCTTGACTTCTTCCAGGATTTGTCGCTCTGATTTTGTATGTTCAGCATTCTTGGCATGAACAAACAAGGATGCTTTCTTTAACACTTTCATAGCATACAGAATACCACTATCTTTGTGGCGACAAAGCATGACTTTTCCATATCTAATCAAATGCCCAAAACAGAGGTTACTTGATGTTGACCATCTTTTTTTTCTCTCTCTTATCACTTACGCTCCTCGGCCGAGTAATTTTAATATTTCGAAATCGTCCAAGCATACTTTTCGATGTGAATTGGCTGTAGGTGTTGTTTTTAGAGAGGAAGAAATGAAATTCTCTCCTAGTGTGACTTCATAAAGCTTCTCGTCCAACGGAACAGTCTTGGCTTCAGCAGCATCTGTGTCGGAAGAGCAGTCGTTTTCGAGATCCCTTGTTTCAAGATTGGAAGGTAGATCGTCAAACTCAAAAACAGCACTCATCTTAATATTCTTTTTCTCTATTTTCTTATAAACTAATTGATGTAAACAAAAGAGCGGCCAGACAGACTAATATCCAAAAGTGATAACAATTCCATATAGTAATAAATACAAGAGAGAAGGAAGGGAATGGAGAAGAAGATAGATGGAAAAATTTTCTGAAGAAGATCATCAATTGCCATATATGGCCAAAAAGCCAGAAATGCTATTTTCAGCCACACACACATCGTTTGTAAAGACAAGTCTCTTTTTCTATTTCTCTAAATAAACAAAAAAGAGAGAGTTGAATTAGCAGTCAATATCTATAGTGATGAATTGAGTAGTATTCTTTGTTTACTTATTTTTCCACGAACTGTAGCACCAAGGAATGGTCAACATGGATATGTCATTTCAGATAGCTATCTGAACGTTACACAATTTACTCGTCGATGACAACACTTCTTTTCACTCTGTTGAATAGCAAGCTACAATCAACAGTGTTTTGATCCAAATAGTTGCAAGAAAGACCTTTAGAATTTCAAAACTGCCTTGAACTATGAATGAGAATGTTTAAGAATATCTTTTTCATTACAAAAGAATACTGTTTGGCCTTTCACTCTCTCTCTCTTTTTTTCTCTCTCTTACTGTCTATAGAAATAAGATGGTCCATTTTAAGCTCTCTTTGCTCATCTCTACTATGGCTGTCTTACAGACTAGTATGATAGTTTCAGCACAATCTGAAGTTACACAGAGCATTGAGTCAGTTTCTGAAGAAGTTGATTACAAAATGGCTCAAGGTAATCTATCTATAGTTTCTATCTATCAAGATGGTCTATTAACAATCAGCTCAAATAACTAGCTCAAATTGCTGGACAAGATGCTTCAAAGATATTTAGTCATTTATTGAGTGATATTCATGAGTTTATTGACCAAGTATTACATCCAATCTTGACTATTCCTACTGCACCTCCTATTGTACCTACTGTTCCTATTCCCATCATCACTTTCCCCCCAGCCTCTGTACCTTCCACAAGCGTCATCCTAAGCGTGGAGCGCAAAACTGGAGAAGAACGACCTACTTTGACTATTCCTCCTTTCAGTTTCCCTGCTTTTACACGACCTACTCAACCACCTATTAGCTATCAAGCTAAAGAGAAGCGAGGACTGTTCAATTTAGCTAGTGATTTAGCAGAACCTCTTTATCGCGAGGATGAAGAAATTAATCTTTATTTTGCTGTTGATGACGAAGAAGAAGAAAGTGTTCGTATTTCATCAGCGAGTGTAGACTCAGTTCAATCCATTCAGGTAAACATGATCTCAACTGTTATTATGATCCGTTTTTTCTCTAAACAAACAAATAGGTCTCTGCTAGTGAACTATCTCATCAGTCATAAGCTTTTCAGTCAACAATATACCTTTTCTTTTTTCTAGACTTATATCAATAAATTAGGCACTTTTATGCGCTTCTTCCATTTAAAGCAAGTGTAATTACCTTCCGATAAACACGTCATGACTTTGCAGACACACACACACATAATTTTTTTTTCCTTCATAATTTGAGCTTTAAATTCTAAATCAACCTTTTTTTTTTCTTGTATATAGTATATATATAATATATATTTGGGAAATAGAGAAAAAACAATGGCTACAGACATGGATATTGACACTAACAACACAGTTCCACCAACTGAATTTATGGATGAAGATCCTCCTGCTTTGAACCAGGACAACAGTAACGTGGCTACTTTTATTGACGAACTGAAACACGAAGATGTCGTCTACAGACTCAACTCCATCCGAAAGCTCGATGTTATTGCAAATGCTTTGGGTGCAGAAAGAGCAAGAAACGAGCTTATTCCTTTCTTACAAGGTATTCATTATTTGCGCGTTATTTTTCTCCCTCTCTCTTTTTTCATTGTTATTATTTTTCTTACAACTGTCTTGATTGCACGCGTATACATTTACTTGTATTCCTATAGAATCCATCGATGATGAAGATGAAGTCTTGTTGGCTTTAGCTGAAGAGTTGGGCAAACTAGTGAATGCTGTTGGTGGTGCTGAATATGCCTATTGTCTCTTGGCTCCTTTGGAAAACATTGCTGCTGTAGAAGAAGCTACTGTCCGAGACAAGGCAAGTTCGAATTCAACCTTCTATTTCTCTCTCTTTTTTTCTTACTGTTTTCTTCCCTATGATAGTCTATTGCTTCGCTTTGCGATATCGCCCAAGTCTTGCCCGAGGATCACATTGAAAAGCACTTTATTCCTCTTATCAAAAGATTGAGTACGGGTGTCTGGTTTACCAGCAGAACATCCGCCACTGGACTTTATGTTGCTGTTTACAAGAGAGCCAGTCCTGCTGTTCAACAAGAATTAAAGACGTTAGTAGTCTATTGTGATATGGATAGAGACGCAAGGACTCATTTTAACTTGTATAACATCTAGTTTATTCACTCAATTAGCAGAAGACAACAGTCCTATGGTTAGAAGAGCTGCTGCAAAGGCTTTAGTGGTAAGTTTTTCATTTTTTGTTTTAGTGTTACTTTTGTTGTTCTGTTTATATACATACGAACAAAAAAAAAAGAAAAAGAAGACAACAGCAACAGCAACAGCAGCAACAACGACAATAGAAAAAACGGGAATAAGAGAGAGAGAGAGCGAAAGGATATGAAAGACTGACACCATTTGATTGTTATTTAGAATTTCGTGGAAGAAGTATCTGCCGAGGACATCTCTTCTGCTATCATTCCTCTGTTTCAACAAATGGCTCAAGATGATCAAGATTCAGTTCGTCTTTTGACAGTAGAAGTTTTGGTTGCACTTGCCAATAGACCTACCAACGATCAGATTAAGGCAATTTTGCTGCCTGCCTTCACTTCCTTAGCCAACGATAAGGCTTGGAGAGTGAGATATATGGTTGCCTCTAAATACGTCGAGGTAAGAGGAGAGAGAGAAAGAAAAGACATCTTTTTTTTTTTTCAATATAATCATGTTATTGAATGACCGATTCAGGTACAATCAAATTAACATGATTTTTTCTTTTTCTTTTTAAGCTTGCTGATGCATTTGGTCAAGAAATTGCCCGAGAAAACTTCACAGCTGCATTTGTCAGTATGTTGAAGGATACAGAAGGTGAAGTCAGAACTGCTGCTGCTAGTCAAGTTCCTGGTTATGCTAAATTGGTTGACAAATCTGTCATTCTGAATGAGCTCTTGCCTTGTGTTAAATTGCTCGTAACTGATGAGAACCAACACGCCCGTGCTGCACTTGCAAAGGATATCAGTGGTTTGGCCCCCATTATTGGCCAAGATGCGTAAGTAAATGACCTTTGTTGATTGTATATGTATTCTAATACTGAATATAGTACAATGGAATACCTATTGCCATTATTCTTACAACAATTAACAGATGAATTCCCTGATGTTCGTTTGAATGTTATTTCTAACCTGGAAACTATCAACAAAGGTAACCTTAATTTTGCAAATAGACTTGTATAAGCTATATTCACAGCAAAATGTTTTTTTTTATTTAAGCTATTGGCATTGAGCGTGTCTCTCAAGCTTTGTTGCCTGCTATTGTTGAACTATCAGAAGACAAGCAATGGCGTATTCGTCTAGCCATCATTGAATACATTCCTCTGTTAGCCAAGCAATTTGGTAGTCAATTCTTCGAAGAAAAGCTCTTGGATCTGTGTATGTCCTGGCTCCGTGATCTTGTGTTCTCTATTCGTGAGGCTGCTACTGTAAACTTGATGAAGTTGACTGAAGTATTTGGTGCTGAATGGGCCAAGGCAGCTATCATTCCTGAAGTGATGAAGATGACTACGGATGAAAATTATTTACATAGAATGACAACAATTTTTGCATTGACAGTAAGTTGGTTCGTGTTATTATCTCTCTCCCTTTTTGACATGATGATCTCTAGACTATGGCAGAAGCTTTGACACCTGTGATGGTCAAAGAAAGTATTCTTCCTACAATCATCGAAATGTCCAAAGATCCTATTCCCAACATTCGCTTTAACGTTGCTAAATCATTGGAGACTTTGATACCATTATTGAAAAAAGATCCTAGCACAGCTGAGCTTATCAATAGCTCTGTTAAGCCTACACTTGAAAAACTCAGTACAGATCAAGATGTTGATGTCAAATTCTTTGCTGCCAGAGCTTTAGAGAGTCATGGTAAGTCTCTTGTTTTTTTTGATAAAAAAAAGGTGTTTGCTTTTCTAACTTGTTTATTGCATATAGCTTAATTTACTATTCTTTGACTTAATTGCCTTCTTTTTTCCTTTTTTTTTTTTTTTATTAAAAACAACAACAACAGCAACTTTCATCATTTCAGTGTCTTTACATACATATATGTTTCAAGCTTTAATGAAACCAAATTTGTTTAAAGGCAGTAATTTCTAAGGGCCTTTGAGTTTTTTTTTTTAAAGAATTCGGATGATTATTGCTATTCGCTGGGAACAAGGAATGTCAATCCAAAATAAATCAAAATGAACTCTTTTCTCTCTTCTTTCTTCTTCATATCAATTCCTACACTCCATTCATAAAAAAAAAAAGACAAAAAGAAGAAAAAGCACATGTCAACTCGTACAACCCCATTAAAGAAGCTATCTGTAATGGCAGGTAAAGATGGTCTTACAAACCTTCATATACCAACCATTACAGAAGACGCAGAAGATGTGATTGGTAAGAGCAATTCAATCGATTTCGGAGTATAAGGCTTGTAGTTTCAAGTACCTGATCATCCTGTTTCTTATGATTCTGACTATAGGAATGCAAGGTAAGAGACTGAAATATTGAGATTGTATAAGTTCATACATTCATTGAAGTACACCCTTTTTTTTAAAAAAAAAAAAGGTCGAATTCGTCTTCAAAAAGATGAAAAAACAACCACAAGCCAATGGATGGATAAACAAAGAACCAACCTTTTAGCTTATGAATACCTTTGCCACATTGGTGAAGCCAAAGAGTAACTTATCACAAACTATATAACCAAACGAACCATACCTTTTTTTCTTATGTGTCATACATTAGATGGATTGAAGACTGCTTACAAGATGAAATCGATCCAATCATCAAATTAGAAGAAACTATGAGAAATGGTATCGTTCTTGCCAGATTAGCTGAGTGGATGGTGCCTGGTATTGTACGCAAGATTTTTCAGGTAACCAGTATTCCAATGACCATAAAAGAAGGAATGTGTGTGTTAAGAAGGCAACTCTATAGGACAAAAAACTCCAATTTCGTCATTCAGATAACATCAATTACTTTTTTGATGCACTCAAAATCGCAAGGTTACCTCAAATCTTTTGGTTTGAGCTAACTGATCTCTATGAGAAGAAGAATGTTCCTAAAGTTATTTATTGCGTCCATGCCTTAAGGTAAGTTACCAGTGGCATATGTAGAAAATATATTCAGCCATTCATTGCTTTTACTAGTCACCTATTGTCAAGGCGTAACCTAGCACCCAACATCAAAAATCTGGTAGGACAGTTACACTTCACAAGTAAGTTTAGATTGGCTTAAAACAAACAAAAATTCTATTTTGGTAACATTATGACAAGACGAGGAGTTGTCAGCTACCCAACGCCATCTAGACCTATCAGGCATTGTCATGCCAAATTTCACCAACGTAGGCTCTTCCTTACGCAAAGAACTGAATGAAGAAGATGATGAGAATGAACAGGCTTTGAATATCAGTTATTGCTCTGATAGAACAACTGATATCTCTACTCCAGATTTGATTATTGAAGAATATGAAGATGAAGACGACGATGACGAGAATGAAAGTATCTTTGAAATGGAGCAATACGATCTGCACTCTGAGGAAGAATTGTCTGAGGAAGAGAGTAAGATAGTTAGAAAGAGAATACACATCAAATCTTGACCATTCCTTTTTTTCCTTTATTCCCTAGAGATGGAGAGATACTGGTCAGATGAATCCAATCTAGATAAACTGATATCATGCCAGACATTCGTTCGTACTTGGAGCGCACGAAGAAAACTTGAGCTTCAATCTCAACTATACAGATCAAAGTATGTCGCATCGGTCATCACCCAAGTTCAAGCTCAGGTTCGAGGACATGCTGTTCGACATTACAACAAAACACAAAAAGTGGACTATAAAGCACATCTGGTATTCATCTGCAAAGTCCAGGCTGCCATTCGAGCTCAGTTTGTCAGAGCTCGTCAAAGAGAAATCATGAAGCACTACAGAGATAACGTTGACAGTGTTGTTCAAGTACAGTCTCTCATTCGTCATAAGCTTATGGGAGCAGCTTATCGCAAATTAAAGACATACGACAATCCAACTGTTGGTATTGTCAAGAGTTTCATTCATTTGCTTGACGATAGCGATCTAGACTTTGACAGAGAATTAGCTCAAGAAGAACTTCGTCAGCAAATTATTGAGAGCATCAAAGAAAACAATCAATTGGATGCCCATGTGAATACGCTCGATATACAAATTGCTCTGTTCTTGAAGAACACAATCACGATCGAAGATCTGATCAAGCACAATGGTGCTTTCAAAAAGAAGAATGAACAGAAGCTCTTGATGTCAGAGACCAGCAAGTCAGCTAAAGCCAATCCGTTTTCTTTAAATGGTATTGATAAGGAAAGTAGGCGACGTCTTGAACTATTTCAAGAACTCGTCTACCTTTTACAAACTGAGCCTAAATACCTTGCTCGACTGCTATCTATGACAAGCAGACAAGACTTGGGCCACTATGCTAGTCATAAACTGATTGAGTCTACTGTGCTATCATTATTTGGTTATGCTACTAATGCTCGTGAAGAATACCTTTTGATTAATTTATGCAAGGTACGTTTACATATACATTAGCTCTACTGAATTATATTCAATTCTGTTTATTAGTATTGTATAGCCGAAGAAATGAAAACAGTAGAAAGTACACAAGAGTTTATGCGTGGAAATTATACCTTTATGAAGCTGGTGGTCCAAACTAACCGTGGTGCTAAAGAGCGCGAATTTTTCAGAGCGTTGTTATGCCCACTAGTCAATGAAATTGTGAACAACGATTTTCTGGATTTAGAAACAGATCCAGTTAGTATATATCATAAAGCAATTAATGATGAAGAGTGTAGAACAGGTATGCCTTCAAGTCGTCCTCACGCTATTACATCTCAAGATGCGCTTGCTGATCAAGAAGTACGCGACACGTTTGTTATACATTTGAGAAACTTACGAGAGATTACTGAGCAATTCTTTGTTGCTATCACCTCCATCGTTAACTCAGTACCCTATGGTATTCGTGTCGTAGCCAGAGAGTTGAGACTTATCCTCGAAGAGAATTTCCCTGAAGAACCTCAAGAACGCATTATTCGTATCATTGGTAACTTCATTTACTATCGTTATCTGAATCCTGCGATTATGTAAGTCATCATGGTTTATAAAAAAAAAAAACCTCTAAATCTTTACTTTATAAATCTAGTGCCCCTGAGCAATATGATGTGATTGATGCCATTATTAACCCTATGCAAAGAAAGAACCTGGCAGAGGTAACATATGATTCAAGACACTGAGAAATACCAACTAACGGCTCTTTAGGTTTCCAAGATGCTTCAACATATATCAAGTGGGACTGTATTTGAAGATACACATGATATATTTCTCGCTCCTCTAAATGAATATGTAGCAGATGCAGCTCTACGCTTTGGTGAATGGTTTTTTGCTTGTAAAGTTTTAAAAAGAGAGACGTGCGAAATCAGAAAAAAAATTGATGGCTAATGTTTTCCATAGTAACTGATGTAGAAGATCCTGAAAGCTATTTTGGCATGCATTCTCTTGCCGATCAGACCAATACACATAAACCAATTGTTTACCTTTCTCCTAACGAACTCTTTCACTTGCATTACACTCTTCAAACAAACTTGGAGTCTTTAGAACCCGAAGGCGAGGGCATTTTGCACACAATCGTCAATGAAATTGGTCCTTCTGCGTACCATCCACATGCTGAACTACCTGAATCCATGGTATGCTTGAGACTAAGCAACAATTCAGAGAACATACCTCTAGATCCGACTGCTCGACTTCATCAATTATTAGTGGACACAAAACGATTGGTGATTTATGTTATCAAGATCCAAAGCGGACAAGACTTGGCAGATATCTTTGCTTCCCCCGTCACATCAGAGCATGAGGGTGCTTGGACTCTGTTGAAACGAAGAGAGTTTATAGAAGGCTCTGAAGAGCATGCTATCTTATCAAAAAGACGTAACCTTCAGCTTGGACAAACAGAGCCACCACTTGATTTAAACAGGTAAAAGGAAAAATGACCACATTGTATACCAACACAATAACTCCTCCCTCTTCTCCTCTTTGTAATTTAAAAACAACAACTGATGTTTAAATCATTAGTGTCAATTTCTTTCAGTTGAAGAGTATTGCCAATCGCTTGGTTGAACATCTGGAACGATGTAAAGTGATATCTAGTAATAACAACTTTCAAGATGTAATCAACATGATTGCTCGAGATATTACTGGCAAAAACTCTCGTAGAATGCAGCGTGATAGAGAATTGGCCCGCATGCGCTTAACACTCAGCCATTTGAGAGAAAAACGCAATTATTTGCTTGAACAAGGCAACTCATATGAAGGCTATTTGGACAGTTGTATGACAGCCATGGCTACCAAGCGAGGAAAGAAGCAGAAATTCACTCTACCTTTCACTCGACAATATTTCCATATGCGAGGCTTACAGAAATCAGGTCTCGTCCCTACTTTTGGGTCTTACAAGTATACAGCTAAGCAGTTGTATGAACGCAATATTTTGTTGGAGCTCACTGATATTCCTAAGCGTCACTATGATCGTATCCCTATCATTTTGTCTATGGATCAAGCAGGCATCATTACAATTGAAGGAAGCTATGCCGGATGGTCAATGTCATCTGTTCAAGTAGATATGCGATATGAAGAATTGCTTCAGACTCAATTTGAAGGTGTTCAAACTGTCACTGTGTTAGATGGTATGGCTAAAGTCAATGTAAACCTGCTGATTTATCTGATCAACAAAAAGTAAGTACAATAATATGAGCAATTGTTTTTTGTGTATATAAGATTGACATTCCTTTTGTTTTTTCTTAGGTTCTACGCTTAGTTGTACTTTTATTTTTAATGTATTTATTAAACTGAATCATCATAACAGAGGTTTTTCCTTCTAGATAAAACTTGTCTTTGTATTATTATGATCTGATTTGCATAGAGTACTTGTCCATTATTTGATCTATCTGAGATCATCATGCATGGTGATACAAGGTACTTGATTATGGCATGTTTCATAACAATCTGTAACACCTTAAAGAAGGCACGATTATATGACTCTAACACAGAGTAAAGAAAGAGAAAAAATCCATACAACTAGATGGATAATAGAAAATATACGTTTATTTACAGCTTTGGCAAGAAAAAAAGTAGATAATAGTCGTTTTATTTTAAGAGTGTTCATATCCTTAGGAAATGCGCTCTTATATTGAGAGTACTTCTATATCACTCACTCTTAAATCGAGCGACTACTATATCCTTTAGTCTAAGATAGATTGAGATTGAACAATGCAAAAATAACCAAGCTCTTTTAAGTTGCATAACCAATATACTCTTTTATTGGCAAGTACAACAACACGATTATAATAAGCTGGTATATCGTTATGCTTAATTGATTAGATAAAACAGGATCACTTTGCGATAAACAGATACTTTTTTGTTTGCTTTTCATTCATTTAAAGGCTCACCAAAGATAGATATTATGAGCAAGTCTTAATATGATTAATCTATTTTTTTTATTGTATATGTTCAGATACAACTTCTCTCTTTCTTTTGGTTCCTTTATCTTCAACTCGTAACCAAAACATAAACCACAATGCATACATACGAAAAGCTTCCACAAGAAATATTTGATACGATATTCAACTATCTCAGCACAAAAGAGATACAAAAGTTTTCGATCATTTGCAAAAATTGGTCTATACCTGCAAGAAAAAGGCTCTATGAGCATGTATGTATAAAAAGCTTTTGGGGTCTATCAGGACTTGCGAGTGCCTTGACTAGCAATACGTCCCTGGAATACCTAGTGAGCACCATTGAAATTGACTGCAATCCACCTCTCAAAAGGGATTATGAGAATAAGCTTTATGACAACCTTGTCCTATTGATGCAGCACACGCCATTCGTCAAGTCAGTCAAAATCAACGGAGAAATTAGAGAACTGTTTTTCGAGGCATTGAAAAACACATATGATACAGGCCAATGGAAGAACCTAAAGATATCTAAAATACATCACCTGCATGATTCACGTCTAGTATACCATGAAAAACTACTAGATTTAAAAGAATCTCTCAAAATCAAAATCAAAACAAAGCTCAACGCTCAAGCCAATGTAACAGAATTAGTATTAGGTAAATATTCTCTTTATGAAAAGCTTTCAGAAGTTTA
This sequence comes from Blakeslea trispora, assembly GCA_025331445.1. Lineage (NCBI taxonomy): Eukaryota > Fungi > Mucoromycota > Mucoromycetes > Mucorales > Choanephoraceae > Blakeslea > Blakeslea trispora. The sequence goes on along the minus strand of JAIWNE010000034.1, from coordinate 156,598 downwards.
TTGATTTATCTCTCTAAACTCAGCAAACACTTTCCGAAGACTGGAAATTGATGAGATCGATAAAACTGTCAGTCGTTTTCCAGACTTGGGTATATTGTGGATTTCGGTATATAGGCTTACCGATTGGAACAAGTTTTTAGACAAAGCAAGCACACATTCAAGTATAACGGAACTAGAGATTTACACAGCTTGGCCTACAGATGTACTTTTCGAATATATCTATACATGCTTTCCAAACCTCAATTATCTGAAATTGTTTCAGCCGGTCAATCAATCTTCAGTGTCTAACTTTATATTGGCAGAATATGTCAATAGATTTGCAAATTATTTGAGACACGTAAACGAATTCGACATCAGCTTGAAACGACTTGATAGTGATATTGACATTGACAAGTGCTTTAGGGATGCTCTGTGCGAAGAATATACTTTGATCCAATATTCACTTACTGGAATTACCATGTACTTGACAAAACCCCAACACTATCACACAAAATATGACGATAGTTTACCATTATGGTGTTGGTAATTCAACTGGAAAACCCTCTCTTTTATTGTTACTACTAAACCTCTTTGCTTGAACTCATTATTTTTCTCGATTTAAAAATAAAAGAAAAAAAACTGTATCATCGCTACTGAAAAGAAGATGAAAGCCCTTTCTTGATATAGAAAGGAAAGAGAAAAAAGCCAAACAAGTCTACCGTTGAGAAGCTATCTTTCTTAGCTGATGATTGTTCATTTACAAAGTACGTAAAGAACAACGAAAATGCGCCAAAATTAGCCAAAAAACGTGACCGTCAGAAACAATGTCACATTCTTTTTCAAAAGTAGTGACATACACTTTAGAAATCGCCTCTTTTTATTTAATTTTCGTGTATACCTTCATACATCTACTCCGTTATTCACTATACGAGTCTTTCAGATATACGCATAATGAATAATACAGTATTACAGCTGTCCCAACATATCCCTTCAAAATATGCAGACTTTATGAAGACAGGCAGAGAAGTCGAGCAAGTCATTGTCAAAGACAGTAACTATACTGATCTTGCTTACATGCTAAAAGGTAAGAAGAGAAAGAAAAAAAGAAAAGAAAAGAAACGGTTATGTATGACTATAGAAGCTTATCCCTCCTTCTTTTATTTCTCCTCTTTTCTTTGTTCAAATGACACTTGATAGGTGCTACTTCTTCCACCTACGCGCCACCTCTAATCAGCTCAGACCGCGAATTTTGTGAGGTAGGCAAGATCGGCATACCCTCTCATCTTTACGATAAACTAGCCAGTAAGAGCGTATATTTTCAACTTGAACAACTCTTGTGCAATCTGTATTCATTCTTCTTTTTTTTTCTTTCTTTTATCAGGCATACAATGTCGTACTTTCTCTGGCATTTTCCCTCAAATTTCTCGGGCTTGGATGACGATTGATAATATATTATATTTGTGGGATTATACCAAACCGTAAGCTAGATAAAGAAAGACTTCTCTTTTTTTGTTGATCGAGCATTGCTTATACAGTCGAATATATTCTATTTAGTAATGGTTATGTATTTGAATATAAGGATCAAGATCAAGTGATTATATCCGCTGAAATTATGAAGCCTAGAAAAGGTAATGACACTGATAAAAGTATGCAATGGGTAGCATTGTGCTTATTTCTTACTTTATCATCCAATTCAGGCTTTTTTGACGATTCAGTTGAATATGTTATTGCAGTTGCCACGCCTTTACAGATCATCTTTCTTGCTGCTTCAGATCAGACTCGTTCGAAAGAATATACATCACATCACTATTTCCCTAAACCTGACAGATTTCAATACTTTGCTACTCGTACAACTATCACTACAGATGAAACTAGATGTCGTAAAATGCTTAGCACAGAGGATGGTAGATTGTTTTTGATTAGTACTAGTGGCGACTTGCATGAAATCATTCTCATTGTAAGGATAGACCAGTAGTATGCATTTATCTTTTTTTTTTCTATCTCTAAGCTATTCTGTAGTCCGATCATTGGTTTTCGCATGATTATATGGTGCGTAGAACCAGTTGTGCTGCATTATCTATCTTTCAAAAACTGATGAATACAGTTCAACACCGTAAGTCAATGATGAAAATATTCAGAACTATAGGTTAACATATAGAAACATGAATGTGTATTTTTTTTATTAGCCTTTATCAATTCAGCTGTAGTAGATAATGAACGCAAGACTCTCTATTTGTTGTGCGAAAATTCAACAATAGAAGTAGTGTATTTGGGTGATCCAAAAGATCCATACCAACCTGTCTTTATGTATCAATCCATCGCAAAAGATGCCGTGCAACTAGCTACACAGAGTGGAAAAACAAGTGCTCCAACTGATTTCGAGATTGATTCAATTCATGTCATTTCTACCAAAGAATCAAAACGCTACCATTTAGTAGCTGTTACCAAGAAAGGACACCGTCTTTATTTTTCACACCACCGAGATGGAATCCGATCAGATGTAGGCATTGCAGGACCACCTAATGCTTTAGTGCTTGGACATGTTCGATTCCCCCATGTAGAGCGCATTGAGCCAGGAGAAAGAATACCTATCTATTCAAGATCATTCTATGACCGCGGTTTGTGTATTTCAGTTAGAAACAGAGAGGATTTATCTGATTCGCTTAAAATAACCTCTGTGGGTACTGGTAAGCTTATCACGAATGTGCCATCACAAGCCAATATGGCCACACAATCATCATCACCATTTGGCACTCCTGCTCTGATCAACAACACTTCTCTGGTAAGTTGAAAATGACTTGATCATACTCTTTTTTTTTTCTCAACATTTCTCTCTTTCTTTAGTCGGACACTGGTTACTATGAAACAGCAGCTTTACTTCATCTTCCTGAAAGAGTGAATACGATTGTCGAACTGGAATCAGATTACTTGACCAAACATGCATTTAATGAAGCTTCGGAGCAACTATCAGACACACCTCGTCGATTCGCTGTCTTGACAACACGGCACATAATATTCTATCAAAAAGAAAGACCTGTAGACATGCTTCACTATCTTATTAAAAAATATAACGAGAGACCAAATGATTACGATCAGAGTTTAGAGACATTTTCAAAAAAGTATGCGAAAAAAGAAGCCTGTGCCATGTGTCTTTCTATTGCATGTCACAGTTTAGACCCAATGGTGGTAAAGACGGCCGTCACTTTGTTTGAACGATTTGGTGGAAAACCATCATCTATTGTGTCCCCCGAAACTTTGGGCAACTATCTGGCTCGTGTAGAAGGAACAAGCTCTGTAGTTTTTAGTGGCAAGCGAGATGGTCTTCTCTTGTATTTTGCTCGTATCATTTCGCCTGTTTGGAAGTTAAAATTCTTTGCTCCAAGGTAATTTCTTGTCTATATGTCTAAACAATTTATTTACTGTTCCTTTATGTACTCTAGTGATACACAATCTCTAAACAGTCAGACACCAGCTAAACTAGTTTCAGTAAGAGACAGGCTTACTCGACTTAGAGAGTTTTTAGAAAGGTAAATTGAATTGAGTTTGTGATAAACTAGCTATTAACAAGTTGCTAGAAATTCTCGGCTACATACATCGTCAGACATCACAGATTCCAATTTCGGAGCAAGTGATGATAGTGCAATTTCCTCAGAAGTGGTAAGAAATGACTCATGTTATTGTATATGGTTTCTTTCAATAGACAGTTCTAATTTCTTTTTGTTAAAAAAAACAGGCCGATCGACAATCAATGCATGACATTTATACAACACTTGTGAGAACGATTGAGGCCATTTCATTCATTGTATTTGCTGTTGAAGCCACAATGTATACTGACGTAAACCAATTGTAAGTATCAGATTTTATGAAAACAAAAAAGGAATGCTGATTTGTGTCTTTGCCTGGGATTTTAACATGACAGTTTAAGTGGAGATGTGGATAAAAACAAAGTTCATAATTTGGATCTCTGTTCAATCATGACAACTGCGGAAGGCCGTGATATTGTAGATGAAATCGCGATAGGCATCATTGTTCGATTTCGATCTGGCTATAGTCATGTGGGCTACTATTTTGTCAGCAAAGAACTTGAAAACAAATGCAGTCATTTCTTTGTTCCAAGTGATATTGCATTCTTTAAGGGCCTCGAATACCTTTTATCTATAGATTATGAAGATTCCGAAACTGAAAAGGAGCGTAACTTGAAACAATCATTAATTTACTTTAAGCAAGCAGCAGGTTCAATCACAAGGCTCTCAAGCATCTTTATTTTGTACAAAAAGTATTCCTTTTATCTTGGTGTTCTTGAGTTAGCATTGGAGCGAGCCTACAAGTTAGACCCAACCGACAGTGCCTCTGTGGCCTTTGAAGCCTTTGGATTGCAAGATGAAGCTCATGCATCCCTCTTACACGAACGGCTACGAGTGTATCAATATTTCCTCGATGCTTTGACTGATGTTGCTTCCGCCAAAAGCGATCCTGCGTTAGCTAGACAAAATCATATTGAATATCCAGACCAATACTTTCAAACTCTGTTGAATACAGCACTAACCAGCAAAGATAGACTCTTCCACTATCGACTCTACCAATGGCTAATAGAAAAAGACATGATGGATGAACTTTTGTCAGTTGATGCACCTTGGTTACTGGAATATTTGGATAAACACACGAGGGATGACAAGATGAAATACACGTTCCAGTACAAATACCACCAAAACAGAGAAGAGTTCCTATCAGCTTCCGAATATAAGGTTAGATTGGCACTCATCGATGGCACACCATTAAGGGAGCGCATCCAGTGCTTAGAGGATGCATTGCTCCTTGCTCGCTGTGTTACAGATCAAACCTACAATTATAATCAGGAATACTTGAATGAGTTAAATTTGCGATTGAAAATGGCACGTCTTCAAGAGCGCGTGAAAGGTGTTGTCCACGCAAACGGAGGGTCAGACGAAGTAATCAAATCTCTAGATCAATCGTTATTTTCACTTGAGCAACTCTATAGCAACCTCACCCAATATCCAGAAGCTATTAAGTTTATTAGAGAAGCATCTAGTACAGTGTGAACAAAAATGTCTCGCGGAATCACAAACTCTGCAATCTAATGATGTAACTCATTGTTGTTCTGTTGGTCTTTTTATCACTCTTTTTTTAATAAACATCACTAAAATCAGCACTTCTGCAGTCACTACCTTATCTAAGGAAGCTAACCAGCATCTTTTCGAATACAAGTATAGCAGATTAGTCGGTGCTTTTGTTTATCAAATTAACATTGCTTAGATCGCCAGCGATCTCAACCTTTCTGAATCAACTGTACGATCAGCCTATAAAAGACTTCAGCAAACACAGACTACTCTTCCTAAAACTTCAACTAGGAGAAAAAGACTTCTTTCTCAAACTGGTTTGAACGCGATTGAGACAAGCGTTTCGTCCTCGTCCTACTGAATCAATTAGTGGTCAACATCGTCACTTTTTGAGTTCTGGCAAGAAGGTTTTCTTTGTCTACTTTTTGATTAGCCTTGGGTCGAATGAACTTCAAATCGCGTGTCGTAGAAAGGAAGCCAGCTCTGAAGCACAAACATAAAGAATCATGTTTAGCTTGAGTCAAAGAAAGGGCTAAACTGGACAAAAGACGACTGGAACAAGGTAGTTTGGTCTGACGAGGCCAAGTTCACCCTAAAGAGTGCTAATGCTGGAACTAGAGTAACTAGAAAGGATGGAGAGAAATAACAAGGAGAGACACATTAAAGGTACTCGCAAGTTTGGGTTGGGCTCCCTTCTAGTCTGAGGATGCTTTCATGCAAATGGTGTTGGCTCTTTAGTGTTACAACATGGATCAATCAATCAAAAAGTGTATGCTCAATCTTTAGTCGATTGCTTTCTTTCTTATTGACTACATATTGCAGGAAGACAATGCTCTATGCCATGAAGGAGCATGCACTAGGTGGTTTAAGATAAAGGCCATGACAAGCACCTTTGATAGATGGCCATCACAAAGTCCAGACCTCAACCCGACTGAAAATGTCTGGGATTATCCGAGAAGCCACCTAGATGAGCGTGAGAGTGAGATCAGCACTCTCAGTGACTTAAAGAGGGTTTCAACAGAAGAATGATACAAGCTCACGCCAGAGTATCTGAATAACCTCGTTGGCAGTATAAACGAAAGATGTCAATCTATCACAGAAGCTAATGGAGCCCATGCTGATGGTGCTGTGTTTCTGGCGCTGTGCTGATGGTGCTGTGTTTCTGGCGCTGTGCTGATGGCGCTGTGCTGATGGCGCTGTGCTGATGGCGCTGTGCTGATGGCGCTGTGCTGATGGCGCTGTGCTGATGGCGCTGTGCTGATGGCGCTGTGCTGATGGCGCTGTGCTGATGGCGCTGTGCTGATGGCGCTGTGCTGATGGCGCTGTGCTGATGGTGCTATACAATGTATTGATTTATCTTAATTTCTTCTAACAAAATGAACATATTAATCTTTTCTACGGATGTCCAAAATATGAAGGCACCATTGATAAGCAAAAAAGTTCTACTTATGCACGACAACCTCCAAGTGTAAGATACTCTTAAATTGCAACTTTCAAATTTTGTGAGACATTAGAGAAGCATCTAGTAACATATAAAAAAATGTATTCTTTTTGATAATAAACAACAGGCTAATAGAAAACATTACCAAAAAGTTATCAAGAGACTCTAGAACTCTGGATCCTGACTTTTTGATTTCTGTATCACCTAGTTTCGTACAATGATTCTTATTGTTCCTTGTGTTTATCATAAAGCGTATGTTTCAAGGATGGATGTGCCTCTATTTTTTTGACCTGAATCTATATAAAAGATGATATTTCATTAAGAAAATACTCCTCTTTGGCAGTAGGCGTCATAGAATCAGTTAAAATCAGCAATATGTTTTTTTCTCTCTCTTTTAATCGATTAATGATGTTTGAATGTAGATGTCTTGTCTTGGTAAATTTTAGTCTAACACTGACTTTATGCTATAAGAGGCTAGTTATTTATCAACACTTGTGTAGCTTAGTCGATTTGAATAAGCTACACAAAAAGTTTTAAAGTTGTGTCAAGCTATCTGTGTCTGTTCATTAGACAGTGTTATGACTATCTATCTCTTCTTGAATGGCTTGCCTTGTTGTCTGTTATCTCGGTTACAACGAATTATTCTTACCGCAAGACTTACATTGATATTAAGCACACAATTCTTTAGCTCATTCTTGGATAAGCACAACAGAATCAAAGAATTAGGTTAATAGAATAGTAGCAGGCCAGACTAGCCATCGTAGATCTTCTTGAAGAATCGTTCACTTTCCTTTCATTCCATTTGGTAATTTAGGTCAGTGGGAAAGATCAATCGCATCAAGAAAGTGCAGATACCTTGAGGTCAAAAATTCATGTAGTACAACTTGAAATAAGAACAAAAAACAAAAGAGGTGGCCCGAGTTCTGATAGAGTAATTTTATGAAATAAAGGGAATTAAGCATTTGATGACAATAACTCAACCGAGTCCAAGTGTGCCTCTCTCTCTCTTTATGGATTGTCTTCACAAAGCAGAAGGATTGCTCACTTTAGAAAGAATTATAGGTATTCCTATCGCTAAAGAATTTTACCGAGTATCGGTTGTTTCAATCTTCGGACTTGAACATGTTCCTATCTTGATCATTGTATAGCGCTTCATGGGATTGGATATGCCTTCCAGGTAACAGGTAGGAATGATACAAGATGATTTTCCGCTAGGCTATACGGAAATGAATACCGAGAAGTGCATTTGGAGATAATGAGTGGATCGTGTTATATACAGATGGAGCACCACTTGTGGATACTCATCATCCAGTGAATAAGATAAGGAAGAGTTTCCTTTTGGTTATGGATTATTTGTGGTTGCTCTCGGATTAATACCGCCATTCTTCTTGTTGTTAAACAACATGTACATGATGATGGTACAGTCATGTATCTATAGTCTCTAACGGCTTGGCCCGCCTGAAACATTAGGCATCTATTTGTCACTTATTTTTTTTTTTCAAGATAAGAAAATACAACCATACTTTTGACATACGGTACCTTTTTTTTTTTTAATTTTAATTTTATACCATCTTGTTTCAGTAAATTCAATTCTTTCTCTACTAAATGAAATAAGTAGATCAGGAACAAATCTACTTTTTTTTTTGTCTTGAGAAATTTACTCCGATAGGCATTTATGTTAAGGCATTGGTATTTTTGGTGTTGCACCAAATTTTACTATGCTCTAGATTAAAAAAAAAAGCTTAAATTTCTGAACCGTAACTAAGGGAGTGCAAATCAGTGTTGGCAGAAAAAAAGAAAAAAAGATGGAAAAGGTATGATGAATAGAAAATTACATGTACCCTCTATGAATTAAAGCAATCTATTTACTGCGTTTAATCTCTCTCGTTAAGGCGACAAAAAAGAAATTGCCGGTAAGACCATGTTTCACTGAGACAGAATAATTCAAGCATTTAGTGCCCCACGAAAAAAAAAGGAATATGGAACTTTTGAATGATATGGCTTTGATTCAATTGAAGTTTGTTTATGCTTGACAGACATTATCATATATGCGAATTAAAGTAAAAAAAAAAGCACTAATATATCCTTTCATTAATTTGATATGCAATTCAATTAATTTGGTTCCAACAAAAAAATAAAAGACCAAACTGAATTCACCCTTTAGATTCAATAGATCAAGCATGTTACTATAACAACACCAACAAAAAGAACTGCCTATATGAAAATGATTGAATTCTGTGTTATTATAATCGAATTAGATGGCAGGAGAACAAGACCATTTAGAAGAAAGTTTGGTCTTGATAGCAAGCATTGATGAAACAGCAGATTCAATAAAAGAAAATCTAACAAATGGCTAGAGAGTGCGGAAACCAACATTTAAAGAAATAGAAGCGCGCAGTTTTCTTTTCCTTAGATTCTTACATGAATCAGAGATGTTAGTTGAGCGTCCGAATGAACACAAAAAAAAAGAATTGTTATTGTTGTTGTCAATCTTATATTCAAAAACATCAACATGTCTATCAAATTTGATTTGCAGTATTTGCTTTATCTAGTTAGACACAACAAAGAACAGAAATGAGAAAATGCATGTATATTGAAATGAGAGAATAAAAAGGCCAAATAAGGAAATTTTTTTAGATGATGAATCATACAGAAAAAAAAAAAGACTCTCAATGTCAATCTCATTTTTAAGTAAAAGGCTGGAATTCATTGGCTTACAGCTGGAATTATTATTTGTTATTTTAATGATAAAATAACAGAGGGAATGTCAACAACAATTACATTTGAACTTCTCCAAGGAAAGATAATTCAAGGTCTGGAAGCTATGGGAATTTTCGGTTGATAGAAAATCATAAGCAAATGTACCAACAATTCTTATTAGAGAAGTGCTAAAGTTACGAACTTCCTGGTATCTTGACGTGTCACGTTTCTTCCTCCTCCCCCTCTTTTTTTTTTTTAAAAAAAAAGTCAGAAATTCATGTTAAAAGAGCTGAAACATTCGGAAACTGATTGGCAGTTGTAACCCAAGAAAAATGTAAATAGAAGCTTAAATGGTTATTTTCTTTCTTTTTCTTTTGTTCTTCTTTTTAACATTTGTGCCATCTCTTTTTTTCTTTCTTGTTTTCTTGTACTATTTGTTATATAATTCATCTACTTTTCTGTGTAAATCAAAGAAAAAGGAGTATAATAGAACACATCTTGTTATTACTTCCTTTTCTTTTATCAAAGATATATATATATACAAAGATCAAGTAATGGGACAACCACAATCAAACATTAGCTCAGTTACCATGGATACCCCCAACAGTTACCCCCAAAAAGACCAAACATCCCCCACCAAGCGACCTCAGCCAAAGAAACTACCACCTCCTCATATGGGATCTTTCTTTGATGCTCAGATGGCAGCACCGTTACCTCATGCTCATGTCCGAAAACCTAATCGACCAAAAAATGATTTCAATTTCTATTTTGAAGCAGCATCTGTCACTCCTCAACCTGCCACCAGTGCAAATTCTCGATCACAAAATTCAAGTTCCAAAAAGTCTTCTTCATACGCTGCCTCTTACAAGAACTGTACTCGTACAACAACCAATTCGTCATCATCATCTTCTACCACAAGTTCAACTCTGGTCAATGAACAGAACGAACATAGTCTAAAACATGAAAAAGCGGAACGAAAGCCATCTAACCATTGTGTCATACAAGGCAGAAAATATTGGAAGGGCAGTAGTTCTCAAAACTTCTTTTTGCCTCATGATGATGAAGAATCAGATCGATTGATGACATTGGTAAGTTAGATCCTTTGTTGACCATCAAGCCCATTCCATCTCACAATTCAACAGCATTATATCCTCAAATCTATCTTTCAAGGCAATTTTATTGCTCCTGTACACTCATTACTTGAAGAAGCAACTGAAAAGAAGATCAAAGTACTTGATATTGGTTGTGGTGCAGGCACTTGGTAAGAATACCATTTGAATGCAAAAAAAGAAAAGAGATCTAAATGATGTATTTACAGGATCCTTGAGATGGCTACTGAATACCCTCAAGCTGATTTTATTGGTATTGATGAACACCCTGGATTCCCAACACATATCAAGCCAAGCAATTCACACTTTGTGGCACATAGCGTGCGCAAGGGACTTCCTTTTGAAGACAAAAGTTTTGACTTTGTACATATGAGAATGATGATGATCTATTTTACGCCAGAAGAACTTTCAAGCCTTTTATTAGAAATATCTCGTGTCATGAAACATGGCGCCTACCTTGAAATTGTAGATACAAACTATACTGTTCGTCATGCTGGTCCTGTTACGAGCAAAGCAATCAATACAGATTGTAAGTCATTACTTGCACATCTCTATGTTGACTCTAACCTTTATTTGTTTTCATGTTAGTAAAACATATATTGTATACAGGCTCATTAGCACAAAGGATGATACAACAAGACTCGGGTACAAACCACCCGATTTTCAATTACCTCTTAATGGCCTCCTCTCCTCAGCAACCTGCCAAATCATTTATTGGCAATTTTATTGATATATCCCAAGACTATGTTAGTTTACCCCTTGGTTGGAACGAAGACCAATTATGTACGTTGCATACAAAGAACTTTGAAGCTTTCTTGCAAGGACTGCGGCCAAAAGATCCTCAGACAAGTCCGTCTATTACACAGCATACGATAGATGATGTGATGGATGAATGTGGACGGTTCAAATCTCAGATAGATTGGTTCTCTTGTTATGCTCGTAAACCTCCTATGGAAATTGAAGAGATTGATCAGAATACATTGGAATCCATTCATGAATTTGTGGAAGGTTTTGTTGATATCTAAATAAAGCATCTTTATCTTCTTTCCATCTCTATTTTTTATGTCTCCATTTAAATGTACCCTATTTAGAAAAAAAAAAAAAAAGCCAAACGATAGTACCTGTAAATGGCATAAAGTGTTTCCCCCCCCCTTCCTTCTCTATCTTTATTTCTGGTAAATAGATCATAAAGGCAACATGTACATAAGTAACCTATGTTATTCTTGTTATGAGCCCTTATTAAAAGCGAAAAAAAAAAGAATATGTGTTACACTGTTTCATATGATAGTATTTGTGTTTGATAAGCATGTCGTTTTCTATATGTAATTGGTAAATTAGTGTTTCTAATTTTACAATCCCAAGGATCAAAAACAAGTGCTATTTACAAACTCTTAAAAAAACATGCAACGTAGCACCCATGGTATCATTGCTTTAAACTCAGGTTTTTTTTTTAGGTCAAAGACATCTGTGCATACTATTGAGTTTACACAATGCAGCTGGTTAAATGGTAAAAAAAAAAAACGAATGCCATTTTATTGAATAAATGTTGTCAGATTTACAAACCATTCTATAGAAAGAGAGAGAGAGAGAGAGAGAGAAAAATGATGAAAGAGGGACAAGATCTCTCTCATCAAGGCTATTCATGACTAGTGTTTGAGGGTGTCATCTTGTTAGACTATCAAAGGAAGGGGAAGGAGGTTGAAATTTAAAACAGCAACAAGATCACAAAGTTTCATGACTTTGAATGATTTAATCGAAAAAGTAGATGAAACGATAGAAATGATAGTTTTTATTTTTTAAGAAAAAATTAAGCAGAATCAGTCTCTGCTTCTTCTGTATTAATGGTAGTAATGGTAGTAGTAGTGGTAGTATTTTGAGTAGCATTTACTGTAGCAGTAAGAGCATGATGTGCTTCAGCCAGTTGGGCTTCAAGTACACGAATACGTTCTTCGAGACCTTTGTCTTTCAAGACCAAGGCACTCTTTTCCGACTCTAGCACGGCAACACGGGTCGTAAGTCGGGCATTATCAGATTCCAGCTCAGTAACTTGTTTTTCTAAAGTTTCCATCTTGATGATCTTCTTGAGACGAGAACGACGAGCGGCATCTGTATTCTTTTGGCGTTTTTGAGCAGCTTCATCACTCTGATCTATACCAGAGGCATCTGATTTACGTTTACTGATGGTGACTGGAGGCGTGAATCCACCGGGACGAGGGGCAATAGGTACCATATTGGAACCCTTGGGCATGATAGCCACAGGTGCCTTACGTTGAGTCACGACAGGACGAGGGGGAGGAAGATGGTTATTCAAGATATCGGGAAACAAGGCAACAAGAGGGTCATTTGAGGCAGCATTTACATTGTTCATAGTAGGTGTGTTGATAGTAGAAGGTACCATGTCTTGATGAACAGAGTCAGGGCTTGTAGTCAATGGAGGTGAGATAGGTAAGAATTGGAACAGATCATTGAAATCTGTTGTAGGCTCATTCTGCTGTTGTTGTTTAAGATCAGGATGTACCATGAGTTGATTTAACCAATCATTGACTGTCAAGTTGGATGTGTGATTGCTGTCTTGAATGAAGTTTTGTTGATTGAAAGAATCAGACTGAGCTGTGGCAGCACTGTAACCAGTCACAAAGAATGGAAAAGTGCTGGCAGTATTGTTATTGGTGATGGGTGTGTTCATTGTTATAAATTTTTTTTTCAGGTAAAAAAAAAAAAGTAAGATAGTTGCGGAGATTTAAATTAATTTGGATAGTTGGAATCAGAGTCAGTTTTCTTTCTGGAACAGGTGGAGGGCTCGTCAGTAGTATAAGAGAAGAATGGCTTGGATGGATAAGGGTTAGAGAGAACCACTTTTTGAGGACAAACAAAAAACATATTAAACAATAAAATTTAACAAAAATTTAACAAGAGGATTTAACAAGGATTTAACAAATAAAAAGAGACAAGTAATGTGTATAGGTTTTCTTTCTAAAATAATCAGGAAAAGGGGGGGGGGTTTAGAAGGCAATCATTTTTCTCTTTTCTATTACAATATTGAGGTACAGAGAAAAACAATCAAAAAAAAAGAGAGATAATAATAAAGTTAATTAAGTGTGAAAAATAGGTGTTTTTTTTTAGAAAAGAAAAACTTGTCAAAGAAGAAAAAGAAAAAAGGAAAATAAAAAAAAAATATTTAAAGATTTTTTTATTTATTTATTTTAGTATAGATGTAAGCTGACAAATTAGGCAAAATCTATGAAATATGCACGATAAAAAAAAAACTGAAATTTATTTGTTTCTCAACTTTATTTTCTTTCTTTTCTTTTCAGGCACCAAACACACATACATTTACGCTTAAATAAATAAAAAAAAAAAACAAAAAAGAAACCTCTTTTTCTCTTTCTCCATTTTGTAAAGATGTCAAAAAAAAAAGGAAGGGGGAGGGGGGGAAATGTCAAAATTTTCTTTGGCTCTAATTTTTTTTTTCCTCCTCTCTTATCTATATCGGAGCAATCTGATTGGACAGATGGTATTGCTCATAACTGATGAAGGTAGTAGATTGGAGCGTTTATTGAACTCAAAAGCGTGTGAATAAACATTTAAAGAGTGCCTACTTCCCAACGAACTGGCTTGATTTTCTTACGTACAATATAAGGTTGGTGAATCTTTCTCAACAGACGCTCTTTTCGTCTAGTCCGGATCCTAGGCTGATCTCTGACTCGGGGCTGGTTGATGATCCATCTGTCTGCCATTCGCTGTTTGAGTAAGGCGTGTGTTCTTTTTGTCCGACCATGAATACAGGTTGGATTCTTTTGTTCTTTTTCTTGTTTATTTTGGCATTGTACGATAAGCTGAGTCTCTTGAGGTTGCTGGGTTTTATTGATATGTGGTATATTTGCTTCTAAACTAATGCTATCTTTGGCTGATTGTGCCTTATTATGATTGCCTTGTTCTGATACTGGCAGTGTCTCTGGCTGATGTATATCTTTTGATGTTGTTGTCATTGAGTGTGTCTCTTTTGATGTTGTTGTCATTAAGTGTGTCTCTTTTGACTGTATATTGTCTGATGCCATCATTTCTGGCTCTGTCTGTTCTGATGGCTCATTATCTGAGTGTAAATCTTTTGATGAATGTAGATCATCTGGTTGTGCATTCTCTAAATCCATCAATTCTGGTAGTATAGTCTCTGACTCTACATTGTTTGATTCAAGCTCCATTTCTTGTAATTCTGGTTCTACGACCTGTAGTTCTGACTGTACTTCTTGTAGTTCTGACTGTACTTCTTGTAGCTCTGGCTCTACTTCTTGTAGTTCTGACTGTACTTCTTGTAGTTCTGACTGTACTTCTTGTAGTTCTGGCTCTACATCTTGTGAGTCAAGCTCCATATCTTGTAGTTTTGACTCCTGTAGTTCCGATTCTATGTCTCGTAGTTCCGATTCTATGCCTTGTAGCCCTGACTCCATGTTCTGTAGCCCTGATACCATGTCTTGTATTTCCAGCCCCATGTCTCGTATTTCCATCTCCAAGTCTCGCATCTCTGACTCTATACTATGTGTGCCTGAGTCTACATCCTGTAGTTCTGACTCTGAGTCTGTATCTTGTGAGTCAAGCTCTGACTCTTGTAGGTCTGAATCCATATCTCCCCATTCTAGTTCTGACTCCTGTAGTTCTGACTCCATGTCTTGTATCCCCAACTCCATTCTTTGTAGTCCTGACACCATATTTCGTAACTCTGACTTCATGCCTTGTAGCCCCGACACTAACTCTTGTAGTTCCAGCTCTACATTTCGTGGCTCGTCTTCCATGTCTTGTAGCTGCACACTATCTAACTGTAGATCTTCTGATGCTCTCTTTTCCAGTAATGGCTCATCTTCCATGCCTTCTCTAGACTCAACTGTCTCTACCATATCCTCTGATGGTGCACTGTTTGGATGCCCATCGTTTGAATTTATCACATTCTCTAAGCATAGGCTCTCTGATGGTATCTCTTTGAATGATTCATTTCCCTTTGACTCCTCTGATGATATCTTATTGAGCAGTGGATTATCGTGTAACTCTACATCGCTTGATAGACCATCTCCCAATTGAGTATCTTTTGATATGGGTTGTGGATTGACAACAGAAAAGTCCTTTATCTTGATATAGACTCTTACTTTCTGAAGTTGCTTCACTTCTTGTATGTCTGTCTCTGGGGATGGTGTTTGTTTTACGATATCATGCTGTTTACGTCGTTTTAGGTGATACTGTTGTAGATGAGTAGGCAAGACTGAGATCTGACTGAGATCCATAGACCAGTTGGCATCTTGCTTTTCCTTTGGGATCTGCTTCAAGTGATCGTATGGCTTGACTGGACTGGTCTTTGGTTGAGTGAATTGTTGAGGTTTGCCAATATTAACCTGAGGTCGACGATGATTTAGATCGGCTTGACCCCATAACTCGGATAAGATGTCGCGATCGTGTTCCGAAGGTGCGTTAAATAGCAAGTCATCTTCTACCGAACGTCGAAGGGAGGGTGCAGATACAAATTCAATGTCTAACACTTCTTTCTGAGGCAAGATTCTCTTCTTCTTTTTCTTTGTCTTTAAGAGTGTTGGCATAGGCAGTGAAATAAAAAAAAATATATAAATAAATAAAAAATAAAAATATTTTTTTTTTTACTTTATTTTTTTCTCTTTTTTTTTATTATGAGTTTTACATTGGAAAAGTGTTGTTGTTTTATACCTCTTCGTTTAGGCACATTGATGATTGCCTTGTGGTTTTTTGTATGTTTATGATCATCTACTGCAAGGAAAAGAGAAGGGCACTCACACATTGTTTTCTAAAGATAGCCTATCTGCTAGATACCGTCACAGGCTTCTTGGGCATCAATTGTAAATATGACACTCTAAGACTGAATTCAACAAGACTAACTTGTATATTGCCATAGCCATCATTGTCTATTCAGGACAAACAGCAAAGGCTTGGTATTATATCAATTTCTTATTTACAGTGCTTGTATTTGTGGGTGGTTTATTTGGTATTTTTGGCTCTATCTTTGTAAGTAACATCTTTAGATAATCACAAAAAAAAAAGAAAGAGAGGACTTAAACTCCTCCCCTCCACACATTAGGCTCAAAGAAGATCAGCACGTATTTTCAGTATTGTTGTATGGATCTGTTGTGGACTATCACTTTTGAAATATGCAGTCTCACTTGGTTTGATGATAACCTATCGTCAAACCATGATTCAAACCTGTATTCGGTCCGGTCTAGTAGGCATGGGCAATGCTCAGACCAATCTAGTACCTACTACTGTCTCTGTAGGCAGTTATTACTCACCTGTTAGATACCCTGATACACTGAATGCCAATGCTACTTCAAAAGAGGACTGTGAGCACGCCATTCAACTGTTGATCATCAGCTGGGGTATCATTGGCTTCTTTGTTCAACTCTTGCAGGCTTATTTTGCTTCTGTCGTCAATGCTTATGCTACCCGACTTGACAATGGGGCTCGTCATCATCGTCTTCATGATGACCAAACAAAAGACTTTGAGGAATCCCGATTCCATATGTCTACTGTTTATTAGAAAAAAAAATTAGCATCAATCCTAACCTTGGTGACGTCGTGTGATTTTTTTTTATTATTATGTGTGTATACATTATCCTATATTTATAGTGAGAGAGGTGTTTTTTCTTTCTTTTTTTTTCTTTTTCTCTCTCTCTTTTTTTTTGTCTTTTTTTTTTTTCTCAATAACATGAATCCAGCTCAAGCAAATAAAGTTGACATCAGTGTAAGTTTTCTTTTTTTTTTGTTTTTGTTCAATAGAAAATTAGTTGACATTCACATCTTACAAGTAACGCGTTTATAGCAATTGAGTGAAGAAGAAAGAAAGTTGTTTCGCATGTATGGCAAGTTGCCTGATCGCAAAGATCTTTTGGGACATAAACTTAAAGTAAATAACCCTAAACGCGCATAAACACACATCTATTAAACCAGCTTTCAATATGTATCTATAGGAGCGTAAATATTTCGATTCTGGTGATTATGCACTTTCTAAGGCTGGAAAAGAGCCTGTTGCCATCGGCTCAGAACACCCTTCACCCGATACCATTCCTCATTCTAATCCTGTATCTCAACCTGGATCAAGCCCTGTTAAAGAAAGTCCACTTGTTTCTGATACTGCTCAACAACAACAACAGCAACAACAACAACAGTAATAACGACACATAATAACAACCCAAAAAAAAACATTTGAATGGAAAGAATGACTCTCTATTTTTTCAATACAAGCAACATATGTTGTGTATGTTTTCTTTCTTTTTCTCTCTAAAGTGTAATAAAATACATGAACTTTATTAAACAAATTGACCTGCCCAACCATCAAATGAGTAACGGAAAGGAGTTTGTCCAAAATTAACTCGGATTTTGGCAGGTCCATCTGTCCCGACACTTGCATAATAATAATGCCGCTTTAATCCTTGAAACGCATAACCAAGCCATTGTCCATTCAGCGTAAAGAACACTTGTCCATGCTCGGGACAATATCCGCATCCGACCGTATCACCTGCTTTCCAACTTGGTCCAAAAGGTTGTCCTCCAGTAGCATCATCACAGAACTTGTGACCATCATCACTATGGTAACCCACCGAAAACTTGTTCCATCCGGGCATTCGAAAGATAGGATAAGGTTTGGTAGCTAAACCGATAGCCATCACCACCTCACGTCTATCATCAATGGCTTCTACCGTTATCTCAAAATAATGTTGTGTCAACTGATCATACCGAGATTTGTATTCCTTGAGGGTCAGGAAGGGATGGGTTGCTTGTGCAATGACATCCAAGTCGGGGTGAGCAGGGAGAGAAGGCCAGAACTCAATCAGGTCGGGTTGAGGTGTTCTGAAGGCTATCTTTTGTCGGGGATGTTGAAATAACTGATTCTGCTGAATGTCTGTATCCATCCGTATCGTGCGTAAAAGGCCCTGCTGATGTACTTGCTCAGCTTCTTGCTCTGGGAATTTATCTATCTGTTGAGAGAAGGCTTGAATGAACAGTTCGCCTTGCTCAAAAGAGTCTATAGAAGCGTCTTGAAACTTGCCATATTGATAGACTTGGTTTGGGTCCAAGTTTGTCTGAAGAGCATGATCATAACTAGGTGGTTCTTGATCAAAAGACATGATAAACAAAATTAAATAAAAGAGAGAGAGAAAAAGGTGTGTATATGAAATTCAAAATAGAAATTTAAGAACAAGTTCTTTCTTTTTTTTTTTCTTTTATACATGTATAGTGATGTAAATTACAATAATTTATAGACAAATAAAATTAAAAAAAAAAAGGGGTGAGAGAGGGAGGAAGAAAGGTTGTATATATAATTATTTATAAAGAGTATATGTTGAACGACTGTACTTTGTGTGTGTGTGTGTGTATGTGTGTATATATTTATATGCGTGTGGTGAGTGAGTGAGTGAGAAAGGTGGATTGGATGAATAAAGTTTCTAAGGCTGAGGACGTTCAAAAACAGCACTTTTCTGCATTTCAGCCATACTTTTAACACGAGTAAATCGACCAGCGTGTTTGACAGAGGTACCATCTTCTTCCAACTGTCTCTGTAACAATGCTTCACCAAGTCTTCTTCTTCTAAGCTCTTCATCTTCTTCACTAGACCATTCATTGTTTCTTCCGAGTGAAAGCAAGAGAGCATCTGTGGATGAAAGTTTAGTTGAATCATGTGCTGCTAATGATAATGGCTGATTTCGAGAAGCTAATGTGCCCACAGTAGAACCATTTTCTGTACTTGCTGACATGGGCACACTCTCTGTAGAACGAAAAGCTGTCATCTTGACTTGTGAATGCATCGACTGTAAATCTTCCATCTGTTTCTTTTCACTATCGCCATGGTTGCTTTTTGCCACGATCGGGAGCAATTTATTGTTTCGTTTGTTTTTGCGGGAAAGCAACATTGTCCAAACAAGTGCGGTTGCACCACACACGAGAGCAACCACCGCGATTACAATGACAGCAATAGCCCAGTTTGGTAATACAGAGGAATTTGTACTATTATTAGCAACACTGTCGTTGCTGCCATTGTTGGGAGTTACAGTGGTGTTGGTACTCTGATCAATTGTTGTATTTCCCAGTGGTGCTTTTTCTATAAAAAAAAAAAGAAAAAAATCACATTATTATTATTCTAATCATGTTTATCATCAAATTAGAGATATTTACGAACAACAGTAAAATTGAATGGTCTTGGGAATTGACTACTTGTACTGGCTAATTCTTCCATTGGATTTGCTGAGGAGGGTAAATAAAATCCATACATAGTTAGATTTTGACTAGGTGAGCCAGGAGGTAGACTGGATAAAAACCAACTATCATCTACTGTTACTTCTATTCCACCCGATCTTTCCGGTAAATTGGTAAAGTTTTTAACAGAGACATATTCGTATCGAACAATATAGTACAAGTAAAGGCTTAAATTATCCTATAAAAAGAATTTTTTTTTTGTATGAGAAGGTCTAGAATATTAGACAAGACAATGCCCCCCGCCCCTCTTGCTTTTTTCTTTTCTTTTCTTCCTTTTTCTCCCCTCTCTCTCTCTCCTTCTTTTTTTTTTTCTCTCTTTCTCTCTCCTAAAATAATATATATATATATTGATTGTATCAAAAAAAAAAAATGGCTTACAAACAAAACATAGTATGGATTACTATAGAAATCAGATAAGCAATCATGATTAAGGAATCGATATAAGCTTTTTTTTCTTACTTGAAGTTCCAGACAAAGTTATGTGTCGTCCCATTCTCCCACACATCTGAAGCTGTTGGATAGCAACTTGAGTATTGGTTGCCCTGTCCAGAACAGTCTTGCACTTGTTCTTCAAAAGCTTTTTTAATTTGTGTGTGTTTTAATTTTATTTTTTTATTGTCATTTAATATCGTTAATATCAAGTTGATTTAAATTCTTGTCTAAACAATCGTTATTACCACTTTGCATAGATTCGAGAAAAAAAACAATTAAAAAAAAGAGAGAATGAACGAGATAATAATAGAAGAAATAAAGAAAAAAAAAAGAAAAAGAAATCATTTGCGTACTTTTAAAGACAAAATAAAAAAAAAGACAAAATTAGGGCGGACCTGACATAAAAAAGTTGATAGATGTTATTGTCCAATCGACTGCAGTCCTACGGGCTTTGAAAGCTACCTTTTGATACTATAGTTTATTTTTCATTACAAGAAATGATGTTACAGAGAAAGTATAACTTACCCTTCTCTCTCTCTTTTTTTGAACAAGTCAATGTTTGAGTAAAATTCAACTAGATTCAAATGAGAAAAAAAGTAGTCTAAAAAGAAGTTTTACCTTTTTTCTATTGTTAAACAATCGAATGGGGGCCAATTCTTTTTTTTTTTTAATATATTTTATGACTGTAGAAACCTAAAATAAATCAAGTTACAGTAGTCTCATTCTGTAAGAAAGAAAGATAGATTTCTACGCATAATGTTTCTTTCTTAAACTTGGCTTGGTTGTTAAAACGAATTCATCTTATGAAACAAAAGCATAGTAGACACAAATTGCTGAAAGCTAAGGAAGATGGTCATTCAACTATGGTTGTCATATATAAAAACATCAGCCAATAGCTGAGCCACTGCGGATAACTTTCTTTTTTTTTAAAAAAAAACAATGATTGTAGTCTATGAATAAACTCCCATTGGGATTTCTAGTTTTTTTTTTATTCTATACAAGCTTCGCGTTATTATGTGCTCTTTGTTTCTTGACCAAAGTTCATTGTAATTCATATTTGTAGTCAAGCAAAAAGAGAGGATGTCAAAAGACTGTGTTTGTACAATCACACTGTATATGAATTGAACAGAAGAATAAAAAAAAAGAAGACAAGGCACTTTTCTGAAAAGTACTCGTCGGGCGTTTTCAACATCAATGTGACTTTTTATTCATTTAAGCATTAAATTTTATGTATAACAAACCGCAATCAAACCTCATAAAAGGTTCATTACTCAATTTTCTTGCGATATTTTTAGTATACTGAGCTTTAAGGGGATTATACTGGCTTCGCGTGAGGGGGAGGGACGACCCTCCCCTTGAACCCCCTCCCGGCTGGTTTGAGCTCAATCTACCGTTCCTGACTATTACCGGCTTCGCGTGAGGGGGAGGGACGACCCTCCCCCTCGAACCCCCTCCCAGCTAACTAAGACTAAGTCTACTGATCCTAATTAGTGCTGGCTGTGCGCATGGGGGTGGGACAACCCTCCCCCAAACCCCCTCCCAGCTGGTTTATAGCTCATAATATATTGCTGTTTGCAGCTCATCATTTTTGCATGATTAATTTTGTTTTAAGTGTGTGCATTTATGAAAGCAAAAAAGCAGTCACATAAAAAGGAATTTAGGTCAACTTTTACATTTATTCCAATTTTTTTTTGTCAAGTCATGTCATGTCAGGTCACGTGATCTGACATGACATGACAATTTTTTTTTTTTTTTGAACAAACGCTATAGGGCTTCTCCTACTGAGAAAACGCCCTAAAAAGAAGTACAACATGATCAGTTACATTGTCAAGAAAGATCTTTGGTTATCGATTGATTCTGGCAAACATCATTTTTTCTTTGAAAAAAAAAAAAGAGCGGTAAAGGCCGAATTGTTCCATGTCATATCTCATTATACAGTCAGTAAAACCATTAAACCCAAGGTCAAGAAACGATTTCCTTTAGAGGTAATCTACTTTACTCAAACTAAAGCCGTTTTTTACTATGATACTTTTTTCTTTATAAAATACGGGTTTCAATATCCTTCTTTAAAGCTAATCTTTGAGATCCTATCATCCATAACAAACATTCTAGATGAACACAATATGTAAGGCATGTTTAACGCAACGAATAACTGCAGAATGCATTATTCTTAATTTTCTTATTCGGCTGCTATCTTGGAGCTGCAAGTCTTTGTTTGTCTTTTTTTTTTGTTGCTCTTCTTGAATCTAGATGAAGAATGTTGAGTAAAGCTCAAGAAGAAATAGGTCTTTTTTTTTGGGCAAGACAGATCAATCTATACATTGTTTAGATTTCGTAAAGTTTATAGTGTTAAATAGAGAAACAACTGGATTGCCCGTGTACAAAACGCACTCTATAGCAGTCTTTGAATTAAGAATAAAACATGTACCATTCAAGAGCTATTTTCTTTTTTTCTCTCTTTTGGAATTTCTGACATCTTTGTTGAACACACTTTTAAACAGTTAAATAACAACTTGTAAAGTCTTTGAATACTCTTTTTTTTTTCTTGTTTTCTAGCATGAGTAGAGACTTGACTATAGATGTTCTTTCAAAAGCGTTTTTTTTAAAAGCAAGAGTAGAACAATCAAGACAAAAGTGTATTTGTAGATAAAAAAAGTTTCAATGACACTACTCAAAACTCAAGAACAACACAAAGATAAACCATGCCAATTCAAAGGCATTTTGGGGGAGGTGGGAGAATAGTGTGTTTGTATCACCTTTTCTTTCTACTGTTCATTCAGACTTTGAAAGTGTTTACCAAAAGACCAGCAATATCGAATTTCAAAAGCAGGAGTACTATTGACAGGGATTAAGGGTTTGCACTTCTCAACTTTTGGTTACTAGGAACTAAACAATTGCTTAGCTTTCTAGCAAGACCAAAAAGAGAGAAAAAAAAAAAGAAAAACTCTTTTTTTTTAGCCCCAAGTGATAAGATGCTTGACGACAGGACTGCCTTCCTAACTGACAGAAGCTATTGCCTGAAAAGCGCCTCCTCTATGCCTCCTAATCATGTGTTAATTGTGTTGGACTTTAACTCTTTGTACTGCAACAAATATCTTTTTCAACATTATGCACTCTAAATTCGCTGTATACACACCCTCTTGCTGCTATGTATCAGGACTATGCAAATGTGTGTGTGTGTGTGTGTGTGTGTGTGCTGGGGGGAGTGGAGAGGCGCATAGTAAGGAAAATAAGTCTAAATAGTTTTTTAATTGGCATAGCAATGTCTACCTAGTTTTTTTTTTCTTCTTGGATTCGTTTCTTCAACAATTTCATGGTCAAACAAATCATGTTCATAAATCCTTTGACGCTCTCAAAATACTCTAAAAAAAAAGAGAAAATATCGCTTCTTGATTGACTCTATTCATTCGTTCCTAAAAGTAAATTTAAATCGTCCAGAAATAAGTTTGAAAAAGTGTGTGCAAGTCGTTTTAATCTGAAGTTGAAATACTTAAAAAAAAATAAAGATTCTGTGGCATCTGAAGTGAGGATAAAAATAGGAGCTTACAAGGAGTCTATCAATTCATTTTGTATACGTATTTGAAACTCCGTTAATCAATCTCTCGTAAGCATGTTTAAATAAGCCTCTAACCTTCTTCCTGTAACTATTGCCCTCTTTTTTTTTTTTTATTTCCTTTTTTTTTTTGTTAATTTCATTTTGCACAAAAAACAACATAAAAAAAAAGAAGCAGATTAAAGTGCAAAAAAAAAAGAGCGAAAAAACAGAAAAGAAAAGGATGAATCAAGAATGGTTAGAAATTAAGAACAACCTGTACGTCACAACAAAAATGGTGCCTGCAGGTACCACTTTATTGACACAGGCACCACTTGTCTCAGTGCCAACTCGTTCGGAACAACTTGGCCGATGTAATTATTGTCTGCAGAAAGCGTACTTGCAGTGTTGCTCCAAATGTCATGCCGCTTATTTCTGTAGTCACACTTGCTTTGTGAAAGCCTGGGTTCATTTCCATGGAAAACTATGCCATAAAAGCTCAGAAGATAATCTGCTAGAACGTACCCTCTTCACCTTACACAGTCACAAACATCTTCGCCATAAAAGTAAATATCAAGCCTTTCAAGAAGAACATCCTGATACGTCTTCTATTACCCCAGACATGTCTGTCAGTGCTTTTCAGTCTCTTCAAGTCTATCCAGACGAAAGCAACTATACCCAACTCGAGACAATTCGAGCAAAACATGGATTGACCCATTGTTCAACAAAAGAACTAGCTCAGTTGACCCAACGCGTCCATATAGCTTCATTCACTATCATGGATCATACACGACAGTTAGAGCCTATTGGTGTAGGTGTTTATCCAGTGACAAGTCAATATGTACGCCATTCATGTCGACCCAATGCCTGCTTAATATACCACAAAAACGTGCAAGCCATTGTTTCGCTTGAAGATATTCCTGCCGATACGCCCATCTCTATTAGTTATATTGACCTTGTGGCCTCCAAGTCAGAAAGAGCAAAAGCGCTTCAAGAACGGTTTGGTTCGCATTTCAAGTGTCATTGTGCTCGATGTGAAGGTGATTTCCAGGTACTTGATCGAATGCTGGATAGATCAGAACAAGAGGCTTCTCATTATACACAACAAGAGCTTGAACACATGCTAGTCAAACAGATTGAACCATGGAGCATCCTTGAGATGATTCGTGAATATGGTGCGGATGATACAGAGGCTAGTAATAACCTCGTTTGGCTGGATGCACCTCATTTGACACATTTCATCAACCGCATGATTGCACCGGACATTTACTCTCCTGTCTTTCAGACCAAGACACAACCTCAATCTACAGCGGCCTTCTATTTTGATCGCCTGTCACCTTTGTTACAAGGAAAGCTGGATCAAGAAGAAGACAGACGGCGTATCCTACCTGCCATCCAAGCACTAGAACATCACAAGTCTCTCTGGCTCTCTGTGAAGGCCATTCAAGCTGCAGAGCAAGTTTTGTCAAACTGTATTACAGAAGGAAACTGGATTCATGCCTGTCGATGTGCTGTTTTCTTAAATATGGTATACCGTCTCTTTTACCCTAGCCTTTATCCAAATATGGCCTATCACTCGGTCTTGGTGGCCAGAACAAGTTGGAATTCTCTTGTTCAATTGGAATTGGCGGGTCTTGGAAAGAAGCTGGAAAGAATTTATGAAGCAGGTGTCCAGTTATGGGTTAATGTGGCAGAAAAATCAGTTGCCAGAACATTCGGCAAACAATCTTTATTCTATAGAGAAGTGATAGAAATTCAATGGCTCTTTGAACGAGATCAAAAGCTTAAATAACAACTATTTCTAAAGCAAATTCATTCTCTCCATCTTTTTTTGAAATAAATTCATCCTTAAGAATAAGCAGGATAAATAACATCATTTGTTGTGCTAATTTGGGAAACAATGAAAGGAAAGAGGAATTATATGCGTTTTAGGGAATAATGTGTACCGTACAAGTCAAATGAGTGTTATCTTTGTTCTATCCTGGAGTCATGCAGCTGATCTCTCTCTTTTTTTTTTTCTTTTTTGAGGATTCATGTGAAGTCAACCGATTTATAAAAGTAAAAAAAAAAAAGAAAGTAGGAATTGACAACTCTAGTGCTACTGTGATTGACAAATCATAAGGGACAAATCTCTTCTTTACAAGGGTAATCACTTTCTTGTATTTTATCGCTGTATATGGTACAAGCTTAGAGTTGAGCCGCTTCTTTTTTTTTTTTCTCTCTCTCTCTTTTGATCAGACGACAATAATCAAGGATGGGAACACAGCATAATAAATTAACCTGTATTTGGCGGCATAATTTCTTGGGCTACGAATTCTGCTTTCTTCACATTTTGTTCTTTTTGAAAAAAAAAAAAAGGCGTTTTCCTTTCTTTTTTTTCTCTCTTTTTTTTTTCTTTTTATAAAAAAAAAAAAATATTGGACAAAGCATCTTTTTCTCTCTCTCTTTTTAGAGTCTTATCATTGTCTGAATAATCATCATGGGATGACTGCCCTTAAAGGACAAGCTTGATACACTATGATTATCAAAGGAATAGTGTAACAACAAAAGTGAAATATAAGGGATTTTGTAACCATGTTGATGTACAATGGCGGAGTTGACCAAACCAAGAACAGAGGACCAAAAAGAAAGGAAAATGGTAGTACGATTATAATTATAGCAACGATACAAACAAAGAACGCTCGAGCCAAGTGAGATACAATCATCTTATCTTTCATTTGTTGGACAGCGAAAACATTGGTTTGCCCTTTTCTCTTTATTTATTTCCATAAATGAACAAATAGAGAATGCTTTCATTCGAAATAGAAAATACATGATCAACTGTATACAGTTCAAAAAGTAACAGATCAAAAGGTGCTTTCTATCCACTCCTTTCCAGAGAGAGAATGTAACATGTAATAATATCACGGGTCGTGGACTTTAGTTAATGGTGTACAAGTGTAAGGTTAGCACAAAAGTCGGGGTCATTATTTTATGATTACCCTTCTCTTTTTTTTTTTATATGTAAATCCCATCTTAAAGAGAGAGGCTCTTTTTTTTTTTTTATAAAAATCATTCGAATTTCTGTCACATTTCGATTGATTTAAAGCTTTTAAAAGAAAAGAGGCAGGAGATGAGTTTGATCATATTCGTTTAGAAAACAAGATATTCCCGTGATTGTGCTTGTGATAGCACATTCTTTTTTTGGGTGGAAAGTAAAAAAGGGACAAATAGCAAAAAGTAACAAGAAATTATCTTGTCCTTCTTTCACACCATAAAATGTGAAACACAATCAACAAAGCCACTTGGCCTTGTATAAATAGGTAACAAGTTGAATATTGCCTCTTTTCTTTTTTTTTTTCCTTCTTTTCTTTTTCTTTTTTCTTCCTTGTCTTTTTTCACTTTTACTTTCTCTGACTTTTAAAATGAGTATTGTTTGTTTATCTCGTCCTTCCACTTTCAACACCAAGGCACAGGCCTTCAAGTCTAATGTTTGCTCTGGTCGCGGGAAAAGTTACTGCCTTGTTCACCGAAGATATTTTGAAACAAGTTGGTGCCCAGACTGTAGTCGCTCAAGTCGTAAGTTTCTTTACAATATAATTCAATCATTTCTCTAAATGCATTCATCTTAGATCATTAAGCTTAAATATGATGAAGTAAAAAAAAATTATATACACCTTTATCAAATCATCTATATCTCTCCCAAAGAAAAAAAAAAAAGAAAAAAAAATGCTTGAGCAAAAACAAAAACAAAAAAAAGCAATTACCCCTACTTGACTCATACCTTTTTACTGTAAATTCCTACTGTTATTACCTTAAATTATACTTGATATTTCAATTGCAATTTAGATGTACTGAAATAAACAGATAATCATACGCACACACAAACACACACAAAAAAAGATCCGCTTTAGAAATAGAATGTAGTAGTACATAAAAAAAACATGGAAGAATCTCTGACGATCTGTCCACGTTTTCCCATGTATTTTTCTTTTGTTCTCTTTTTTCTTAGGAAAACATGATCGCATGTTTATGTAGATGCCGCACAGATATCCTGTGTAACTTTTTTTATTGCTTCATTGTAATGTGAGAATGTACAGCTTGTTGTACCAAGAACTTTGACCAATTTAACATAACAATAACTTTTCTCGGAAAATAAGTTGTAATAATAAAAAAAAAAACTGGGTTCGTGCGGAGTTGGAAGAGTAGGTAAACCAGCAGAGTTCCACGTCAGTCATAAAAAAAAGTGTCGGCTGACTTTACAGTGTAAGCAGATCGAGTTGTTTTTTTTATCATTTTGCCTAGACTTCTGCATCACTCTCATCAAAAAAAAAGAAGGCTTTGTCAATAATGACTCAATCTTTTTTAGATTATGTGTTTGTATAGATGAATTGCTTTTTTTTTGTGTGTGTGTATGCAAAGTATGAAAATGGGTTTTTCTTAATTGCAAGTGTGTTTCTGTTATTATTTTCTTTTTCTTTTTTTGCTACTAATTCGATTTTACAATCAACACATCCAAGTGCCTTGACAAGCTATTTCTATATAGATAAAAAAAAAAAAGGGTAGGTCACTAGATGTTGAACAAAATTCAGTCTGGATGAAAAAGTAGTAGGACGAAATTTAGAAACGTACACACAAGTATATATAAAAGCTGATAAAGACAGTTCATAAAACAAAAGCTGGTTTAGTTATTTTGTTATATACTCGGGTAAATCCAACATGTATTTCACCAAGGAGCGGCATATTTTATCACCATCTCTTTCAGTTTTATTCATACTTGCTGTTTTCGTGAATAAGGTTTCTTGATTTTACTTGAACTGTGCTTATCAAGTATTATCGGGCCACTTATGCCACAATCAGTGTGGATGGTTACTTTGTGTTCTCTAATTGGTACAAACTAACTTTTGGTTCATGTTGCTCCAG
Organism: Blakeslea trispora; assembly: GCA_025331445.1. Taxonomy (NCBI): domain Eukaryota; kingdom Fungi; phylum Mucoromycota; class Mucoromycetes; order Mucorales; family Choanephoraceae; genus Blakeslea; species Blakeslea trispora. The sequence goes on along the minus strand of JAIWNE010000034.1, from coordinate 128,161 downwards.
CGCATATTTTGTACTTGTTCATTTATGACTAAAAAAAGAAAGAGGAAAACCTTGCTATTGTTTCACTGATTATCCAATGCTTTACTCAATCAAACATCGTTTGCTAAAAAGGAAAGTTGCTCTATGTCGTGTTTATGTTAACGGTAAATTTCTATGTATGACTCAAAATAGCGCTATTAGTTTACAATAAAGAAGGAAGTATTTGTAATCTGTTTGTTTCACATGCTGCTGCATTCAAGTATCTTGTTGTCTCTTTTTTTTTTTTCAGTCGTACGAGAAGTTGGTTATTTTTCTGAAAAGAAAATGAAGCATTTCTTCATTTCTGAATGTTCAACATAAAAAGAAAAGGGGGGATTTGGCTTTAAGACAAAAGTGTGTAGCTGTTGAAATGTATGCAGCTGTAGAGTAAATTTACATACACCGAGTTTCTTGATGTGGTATTTATATGTTTGTCATTCTCTTTCAATAACAATTATGTAACAGCATGGCTACATAAAGGCAAGACAGTCTGTTTTTAGAAATCAAGTTGCGTTTAAACAGCTTTTACAATCGTAAAGAGTCAAGACTCATAACAATAACAACAAATAAAGATACATCAGCAAAACAAAATTGCTGCCTATTTTTTTTTTTTTCTTATTTTGCACAACAAGCTTATAAAATGTCATGAAAAAGATGTCTGCAGAAGTTTATTTTAAATGCACATAACAGTAAGGGCTTTAAGAAGCAATTTGCTTTAAGGCTTCTCTTTTCTTTGTTTCTAGTATGATTCTCAGTCGATTGTTTTCTTTAAGGCCTTTTTCAAATGATAAACAAAGCTATCTGCAAAGTTTGAAACAGCGACGATTTTTTTTTTGCTAATCTTATGCAGCTACTACGAATTAAGTATGCAATGAACAACCAAACCTCTCTTTCTTCTTGTACAATCTAGCTCAGACAGAGTAATCATTTCTATCCAAATCAAGACTTTCAAGAGCAAAAATTGTTCAAGTTTCTGTTCATCTTTCCTTTTTTCATATAAAGAAGACATGTTAACTAAAGTGAGATCTTCTTTTTTTTTTTTTGGCCCAAGCACTCTAGAATAATATGATAAAGAGAAACCCCGCATTGACTCTGTCCAATCAGCATCTCAAATTGTTTGAGTCACAACTATTCGTGGTCGGATCTGCAAATTGACAGGTGAGCAATGCGATTGAGTAAGTCTTTAGTTGACCAATCAATCAAAGATATCAGTTGAGTCAGGCTTGTAAATGACATACATAAACGAGCTTATTTAAGAAATGTTTAGCTTGATTTTTTTTGTTTTATAATTTCTATTGAATTTCTTCTCTCTTCTTTTTTCTTACATTTCTTATATCCCCTCTTCTTCTTTTTAATATGGCTCGCACACTCTACGACAAAGTTTGGAATGATCATGTCATTGATCAACAAGAAGATGGCACTTGCCTGATTTATATCGACAGACATCTTGTTCATGAAGTGACAAGTCCACAAGCCTTTGAAGGTCTTCGTAACGCTAGTCGAGCTGTACGTCGTCCTGACTGTACACTTGCCACTGTTGACCATAACATTCCCACCTCTTCAAGAAAAGATTTCAAGGATATTGCAAGCTTCATAAAGGAAGCAGACTCTAGAACTCAATGTGAAACTCTTGAACATAACATCAAAGCCTTTGGTCTTACCTATTTTGGTATGGAAGATAGTCGTCAAGGTATTGTACACGTTATTGGTCCTGAGCAAGGTTTTACTCTTCCTGCAACAACTGTTGTCTGTGGTGACTCCCATACTTCTACTCATGGTGCCTTTGGTGCTCTCGCTTTTGGTATCGGTACCTCTGAAGTTGAACATGTGCTTGCTACTCAAACTCTTTTGCAGAAAAAATCAAAAAACATGCGCATCCGTGTCCAAGGTAAGGTATCGCCTGGTGTAACATCGAAAGATATCGTTCTTCATATCATTGGTGTTATCGGTACTGCTGGTGGTACTGGATGTGTGATTGAGTTTTGTGGTGATGCAATTGAGGCATTGTCTATGGAATCCAGAATGTCTATCTGTAACATGTCTATTGAAGCTGGTGCTCGTGCTGGTATGATTGCTCCTGATGAAATCACTTTTGAATACTTGCGTGATAAGCCTCTTGCACCAAAGGGTGCCGATTGGGAAAAGGCCATCAAGTACTGGAAGACTCTCAAGTCAGATCCTGATGCCAAGTACGATATCAATGTCGAAATTGATGCTGCCGATATTGCTCCTACTGTGACCTGGGGTACAAGCCCTCAAGACGTTGTTGCCATCACCGGTCAAGCGCCTGACCCATCCAAGATGGAAGACCCAATTCGCCAATCTGCTGTGAAACGTGCTCTTGAATATATCGGGATTGAACCCAATACACCTATGGATGGTGTCAAGGTTGATAAGGTATTTATCGGTAGTTGTACAAATTCCCGTATCGAAGACCTTCGTGCTGCTGCTGCCGTGGTGAAGGGAAAGAAGATCGCGGAGTGGGTCTATGGTATGGTTGTGCCTGGTTCTGGTTTGGTAAAGCGTCAAGCTGAACGCGAAGGTTTGGATAAGATCTTTACGGATGCTGGTTTTGATTGGAGAGAAGCTGGTTGTTCCATGTGTCTTGGTATGAATCCTGATCAACTTAAGCCTGGAGAACGTTGTGCATCTACCTCGAACCGTAACTTTGAAGGCCGACAGGGTGCTGGTGGACGTACACATCTTGTCAGTCCTGCCATGGCTGCTGCTGCCGGTATCAAGGGTTGTTTGACTGATGTTCGTAACATTGAAGTCTCTGAAATTCCAGGCACACCCAAGCAAAGCCCTCGTCAAGAAATTGCTGCCGAGTTTGAACCTGAGAAACGTACTACAAATGACGAATCTGCTCCCAAGCCTACACCTGCCGCTCATTCTAGTACTACCGCTGCTGCTGCTGCTGGTATGCCCAAGTTTACTACACTTAAAGGTTATGCTGCTCCACTGGACATTTCCAATGTTGATACTGACATGATCATTCCAAAGCAATTCCTCAAGACAATCAAGCGTACAGGTCTTGGATCCGCTCTCTTCTGGGCTCTTCGTTACGATGCTGCAACAGGTGCTGAAAGACCCAACTTTGTTTTGAATCAAGAACCTTTCCGTCAAGCTCGCATTCTTGTCTCCACAGGTCCCAACTTTGGATGTGGTAGTTCTCGTGAACATGCTCCTTGGGCATTCAACGATTTTGGTATCCGTTGTATCTTGGCTCCTAGTTTTGCTGATATCTTCTTCAACAACTGTTTCAAGAATGGTATGCTTCCTATCGTTCTCCCTCAAGACCAATTAGAGGCTATTGCTGCTGAAGCCATGAAGGGCAGTGAAGTTGAAGTCGATCTTGTCAACCAAGTCATTCGTTATCCTGGTGGTGATGTTCCTTTCCAAGTAGAAGCTTTCCGCAAGCATTGTCTTGTCAATGGTCTTGATGATATTGGATTGACTATGCAAAAATCGGATAAGATTGCTGAATTTGAATCAAAGCGTACTGCAGTATGGCCATGGCTTGATGGCAAAGGATACCAAGGAAAGGCTACTAAATTAGAAATCAATGGTGAACCAAAGAAGGGCAAGCTTGATTGGTAAAAAAAAAAAAAAAGAAAAAAAAAACTTGTTCATATCTGTATTATAATAAATATCTTTTTTAATAATATCTTTTCATACATAATAAATATCCTATTTTATATTCAATTCTTTTTTTTTTTTCATATAATTGTCTCAATAAAGAGAAAGCCCTAGAAAACAAGTGAATTAAAAGTATAGAAACAATACTAGGCTTCATTCTTAATAATAGCAACTACTTGTCTACAGCATATAATGCTCTATGCTTGACATAAAATTGGTCTTTATGGTTTACTAACATAACTATTTGGTCTTATTTTCTTCACCTATACAATCGTAATTTAATGACATTTAAAAAAATAAATTTTTAAAAAAAAAGACAAAATATATATATTTCTAATAATGCAAAGTCCAATATTTTTCTTTTATTAGATTATGCACATTGTGAGTTTTTTTTTGAAAGTGTATATGTATATGTAAATAGGAGTTGTTTTATGCTTACAGAGTAGTTTAAAGGTTTAAATGGTTAAAAAAAAAGGGGGAATATAGTACTTGTCAATGACATTTACTCGGCTTGCCAGAGAGAGTGAGCAACTCCGGGTTGCCAAGTAGGGTTAGAAGTATGACCTTGAAGACACATGTAGACTTGACCATGGTACTTGACACGGTCACCAGGAGCATAGGTACCAACAGGGTTCCACTTGCTAGCATCTTCTTCATCATCACATTCGTTTCTACGATGGTGGCTGTGGTGAGATGAACGGTCTTCGCTTTCATGACGTTGACGTTCGAAATCAGACTTTTCTCTTTCGAAATCTTCACGTTCTCTTCTACGTCTCTCATCCTCTTCTTGACGAAGACGCTCTTGTTCTTCTTGCTCACGTTGTTCTTCTTCTTCATGTTGTTGATGATCATCATAAAGCTTCTTACCGAGGAAACCGGCACCGATAGCAAGAGCACCACCGAGAAGAGCACCACCGACAGCAACACCAGCAGCCTTCTTGTTGGTAGACTTCATACGTTGACAGTGTTCTTCATGCAAATAACTCTTACCATAAACAGGTTCAACATGGAAGTTGGGGGGAGCAGAGTTGGGGAAACCAGAGGCAGCCAATTGCAAGTTGAGGACACCAGCGTTGTTACCCTTGGTATCGTAAAGAGTGAAGAGACCGTTCATGTGAGCACCAGGAGCGTGGACAATTTGGTTGATGGGAATGGCAGCGAAACCAATGACTTCGTCAATAGTAGATTCTTCATCGAGAACTTCAACAAAGAGATCGGGTTCACCGTTCAAGGGAATGTTGAAGGTTTGGTTCCAGGTAGCTTCTTGACCAGCGTTCTTGTGGGTGTAGGTCTTCAAGTAGGCATCCTTTTGACCAAAGTTCAAAGAGAATTGAACATAAGGATCTTGCTTACCGACATGTTGGACCTTGGCCAAGTTAGAAGCAGAGCTAACGGTGATAGAGAGACTAGCAGAAGAGCCAGAGTGGCTGAAAGAAGTGGTGCTAGAGAAAGAGGATGAAGAGTGGGTGTGGAGCATATTTAACAAGTATTTTTGTTATAGGGAAAAAGAAGAAAAAAAAAATAGAAATGAAAAGATAAACCTCTTTATTTATATTTTAGAAAAAAGCTCTATTCACCTCTTGCCATAATCAGAATAAACCCGGACTAGGCTGGCCAGAATGGTTCACGTGTATGCTTGTTTTCCAGGACAACTTTTAAAAGGAACTACTGTTTCCAAACTACGCTTAATTGCTTTGAAAATAACTGAAGGCCGCCACAACCACTAAAAAGGCAACTAAATAGCATTAACTATCATCACTGAGCCACTGAGAATTAGGAATCTGATTGTCTATTTTTAGTGAACAAATTAAATTTTACATGATATTTTTAAAGTTAAAATTTCTAGTTCCGAGTTTAAGTTGTTCCTTTTGGGTTCTTGGCGCAAACGCGATGCTTGATTTGTTCTAGTATCAAACAAGTCAAAAAAAGGGAGAAAACAATCAACGCGATAGAGAAAAAGTCGCTATAAACGAAAAGAAAAAGAGAGAGAAGTGTATTCATGGAAGAACAAGAAAGAAAGCTGAGGCAAGGGCATAAAGAAGTTGATAATGCCTCACAATACACTTGATTGTCTATTTGAATCTCTTTTTTCAAATATCTAAGAAATAAGTCTATTATATGTATTTATTTTATCAACATAAACAAGCCAGGAAAAAAACGCGTCTATTGTTGAACGATATTCCCTTGAGCAATTTTATCAGCCATAACGCTATTTCCAGGCATCAGTTGAGATCGATTTAGAGCACCGACAGACAACAACAACAACAACAGCAAAAAATAACAAGAGGTGGATTAGCTGTAGTTAAGGGAGCTTTATCTATCGACTACTTTGATTTCACTGGAAGCATGACCTCTCTCTCTCTTGATTAAGCAAAAGAGACCAGACCAAGAAGCATGTACAACCTACCAGACAATCTATGTAGATTTCAAGTAACCTTGGGCTACAAAATAGATTGTGCATCCAGATCGGTTTAAGAGACAGAGTCAAAAAGAAAGTTTTATTTGTCAAAGAAACAAAGTTGTGCTGCCGAGAATCAAATACTTTACAGGAAAATAGTTATGCTCACTTTGTATACTAAACAAGCCTTGTTTGAGAAGAAGATCAAGAGGTAAAGCAATAAGCATTCAGTCGGATACAGTCTAAGATTAGCAGTTCATAACAAGTCAAGATAATCAGATCAACTACAAAACAAAAAGAAAAAAAAAAAGCCAGCACCAAGTGAGTGTGTTTCATTCAGCTTGATAAGACACTTGATTTGTTATCTTTTATCCTTTCCACAGTTGTTTTCTTATGAACCCAATAAACACCACACGTACTCAAACTCGCGCTTACTGTATTTTTTCTATAGACAGGTTTAAACCACAAAGAAAAAGCCAGTAGTTTTCATAAAGATATAAAGGATAACTGTAGACACAATCTAAAAAGCTTTGATTTTATCGAAAGAAGAATAACTTTAAGAGTGTGGCAGGAACATGCTGGAAACCTGAACTGCAGAGGTTTGATTTGAAACACTACAAATTCTGCTTGATCAAACAGGCGAAAGAGAGACGGTAAGCTTATTTCAAGCAACCAAATGAATAACGTCATTCATCTGATTTTAAGCTTTTTTTTCATATTAATTAAACTTTAATATCTTTCCTTAATTCGGTTTCATCTTTTTTTCTGACTGAAATTCAAATAAATAATTCCATCGAAAGGGGGAGACACTATTGTTTTGACTTTGCTCAAAAGCAAGAGATGTTGAGTCATGCTAACTTGGGAGTCTTTTTCTTTTTCCCTTATAGTTTAGCCCTGCTTGAGTAACCAGGACTTCTCTCGATTTGAACGTTTGTTTTTGGGTATTTTCTAAGCAACAAGCAAAGTAATGCAGACCCAGGTTGAAACCAATATTCCTCTGTGTTGTATTGTCCTCCCCCCAAAGTTTACTATTCCAAAAATTCTGTTTCACCAGTTTATCTTTTCTTGACCCAACAAAAAAAAAATAAACAAATAAAGCTTTGCCACACATACATCTCCTCTTGTGAAAGTCTATAAGAAGAGCCAATAGTGGTGTCGTATTTCACCAAGTTGAACAAACTTTTTTCAAGAGAACGCATGAAAAAAAAAAAGCTTTGTTTATTATACTAGATTTGCTTCAAAGAGGTATCTGATGCAACTTTTGAGCAAAATTGAAACTGTGGCTGGAGTTCATTCAAGCGATGTATATGCTATAATCGATTATGCCAGCAAAAAAACGACATTCCTGAGAAAAAAAGAGAGAGAGAGACAGATCCAAGCTAGAAAACAAGGCTTCTAAACATCATACTTTCTATCAAATTCAACTATTTTTCCCCAGAAAAAAAAAAGAAAAGGTTCAAATCTATGTGTACTTAGAGAGGGCCTTTCTTGTATAAACATCATAAAAGAGAGCGTATATGAAGTTTGGTCATTCTCAGGCCGTAGTAATATACGCCTGAGGCTTACTAAAGATCCTTAAAAATGGCTCAAGAAAACAATTAGTATATGAAGCAGCAATGGATGCTAAACAAAAGTGAATATTGAACCTCTTTCCCTTCACTTGATCACAATTCCTCATTAGACTGGCTTATCAAAATTGATATCCTCTCTCACACTCACACACACACTTTTTGCTCTGCATAATATAGCCAAGAAAAAAACTCATTTTTTTTTATTATAATTATTTTGTCTTGTAAGAAAAAGTGAGAGAAAGAGAAGAAGAAGAAGCAAGAGAGAACGACTATGAAATTGCTATTATGGTTTCTTCTCAGTATTATACCGAGTACAATAAAAGCACAAGCGTTAAACTATGCATCTCGGTTCCCCAATAGTCAACTTTACAGCTTAAAACCAGATGTCATAGGCTTAGACACTATGGATGGCACTATTGCTGCATTTGGAGACTTCGATGGAGACAAATTGTAAGCCTTATTCGATAAGATGAAAGACAACACACTGATGTCTAGTTTAGTACAGATATATTTGTACTTAGTTCAGATCAAACCTCTGTCTGTGTCTATGTGTGGGACCATCGTAAGCAACTCGAATTATTTGAGCTCTTTCAAAGATGGCTTATAATGAACAATAGAGGGCTTTAGCTTCAAACAACTATCACAACAAATACAGCCTGGGTTTATTGTGACTAATGTAGTTCCTGGTGACTATAACTATGATGGTCATCTTGATGTCTTGTTGATGGGTGAACAGAATCCAGAAAAAAACTCAGCCAACGAAATCAAATTACAAGTCTATTTAGGCAATGGCAATGATACCTTTGGTAGAAAGAAAATAAGAGATGCCTTGTCTAGACTTGAGCTAACAATCCTTTTTTTTTTGTAGCATCTGAGGCTATTAAGCTTGATTCAGCTCAAGGTGCTTTACCTATTGTATTAGATATCAATGGAGATATGAAGACAGATTTATTAGGCTATACAAAAGACACCAATGAACTCATGATTTGGCAGAATCAAGCACCTTCTTCAGATTCGCTTTTTAACCTGTAAGTTCTCTTTTAAGAAAACAAAAGAGAAAAGCCACTCATCTTTACTTGACAAGAACATCGGCTTCTCATCTATTTAATAAGACAGCAACGGACCGTTGTCGATGGGCCAATCCTCATTCTAATGCATTTGTCGATCTGGATGGTGACTGCTTGGCCGATCTTGTCTTTGTCTGCCAAGATGCCATTCAGATCTGGACTCATCAACGTGATCAAGGATTCACATTGGCTCATGAAGCTAGTTTACCTAAAGGAGCGGGTCCCTTGACGTTTGCCGATGTCGATGGGGACGGATCTATTGATATTCTGTTTCCTGTCTGTCAGACAGACTGTAGTATCCATATTGTTTATAATCAACAGATGGGTCTATGTGATCCATCTCAACCAGAAAGCAAGGGCGTCTGTCGAAAGGCACAGGATCTCTGTGTGGCTGATCCTCATTTCACATTTGATTTTGTCAACAAGAACACACGAGATTATGTGATTTATCCCATCGAGTCCATCCGGATGACCGATGTGCATTTCAGAGGTCATTTACCTGTGCCTGTCCATGCAGGTGATTACAATCTGGATGGTTATCCTGATCTCTTGGTCACGACTGAAAAGGGAGTTGTCTTGCTTGGATCTGTCTTGTGTGATTCTGGTTGTGCTAAAGAAGCTGTTGAGATGGCCAGAAGAACATTTAGTCCAGTCACAGTAGGCACTCAAGATTTAAACATAGCATCTACACAGGCCACTTTTTTCGATTTGGATGAAGATGTAACGTATAGCTTTGCTCTGTTTCATAAAAAAAAAAAAAAAGAGAGAGAGACTCAATCTTCTCTATAGGGATCTTTGGATATCCTTCTATTAGAAAATGCACACAAAAGAAGAGATGCAGGCCGAGTACCTCATTTTATTATCAACAATTTCTTTAATGATGCCTTCTTTTTAAAGGGATTAGGTAAGATCATTTTTGTATTACTATCTCAAGCTAACTTTTTTCTTTTTAAACAAAAAGTCTCGAATGGTGTATCTGATGCAGAGGCTTATGGCGTGAATTATCCAGGTGCCTCATTTAAATTCACAGTGTTGGATACCTCGGGTACCAAACGATCCCATCAGATCTCTCAGCTATCTCAATCAGGCTATCTCTCTCTTCAGACACCCTATTGTCTGTTTGGTCTAGGTAGAACCAATAACTATGTAGAAGAGATGTTTGCTGGTGTCTCTCGTCATCAGCCTAAAAACTATCTGTTCTATGAAGGTGTCATTCCAAACTCACAACTCGTCTTTCTGCCTTATCAACCAGACCATGTTCAGGATAGTTCAAGTTGGAAGGTGGAATTGTATATTAAGCCTGCTGATTATGTGCCTTGGGTGCTGGTTGTCTTGGTCTCTGCTTCTGTTGTGTTGGCTATAGTGGCTGTAGTACTTCGTACGATGGAAAAGCGTGAAGATGAGATGGAAAGAAGAAAGGCACTTCATATCATCAATTTTGATGCCTTGTAAAATTACATTCAAAATAAAGTTGTTTCTGTCTGTTTTTTTTTTATTAAACACTTTGGTTTGATTGGTTGTTCATGTCTTCCTTGGTTTGAGAGGCGGCAAAGTTCCATTTGCGCTAAAATAGTAATAAAATATTAGCAACATGGTGGTTTGTATAAGGTTAAATCCTTTACATCAGTAGCATAAGACAAGGCAGTCAAGCCAACAGGGACAATAATGCCCCACACCCAAGTTCTTCTAGAGTTTCTCTTGTTCCAGTTAAAGTAAAGGTGAGTGTTTTCACGAAGATGAGCCCAACGCTCAATTGCAGGATCAATCTTGAGTCCTTCAGCCATTATTGTAAGTCTTGAGCGAAAAAAAAGAAAAATAATAATAGAAAGTCTCACCCTCGAATCGTGTACTGAGGAAAAGGTGACATCATTTTCGGAGTTTTAATGCGTTGACATGTTGTGTCTTTGTTATTAAGAGTATTGTTATCTCTGTTGAATAAGCATATGAATTCAATTGTTATTTTCCTTATGTAAAGATATTCCTTCAAGCACACAAAAAAAAAGGGGCAAAATTGCAACTAGTCTGATTCTGTGGCACACACACACACACTATTCAAAAATTTCCACGAACGGACTTTTTTTTTTTTTTTGAAATAGTTTAAAATAATCTCCCTTTCTCCCATTTTCTCACTTCTTTTTTTTTTCTCTTATTTTCTTGTGTGTGTGGGGAGCAAATCATGTATACCCAATTGGCATCTAAAAAGTCATACAACATATCAGAAGCTAAATTAAAGAGGATTCTTGAATACAATGAACGTCTAAGAGAACAACTTGAATTACCACGTATTCCTGTGTCTGAGGCATCTAAAAGGTAAAGAAAATAAAGAGTGTGTTTATCCAGTCAACTTATAGTTGCCTATAGTTTAGTAGATTACTGTAATAACACAAGAGATCCATTGGTTCCATCCTTATGGGGTCCTGTCAGTAAAGATGAAGATCCTTTTGCGCCGGTCGCAGGAGGCAATGGAGCATCTGGTTGCTGTATTGTCATGTAACTTTTTCTTTAAATCATCTGTAAATAACACACAATAAAGAACATATTTTCTATTTGGTACTTTTTTTCTCTTTATTACAATAACTACAATAATTTAGTAGGCTTCACTTCACCCAAAAACATGGTCTTGTCAGTACTGGCACTCATCACAATAGGTTCTTTAGGATGCCAGTCCACATCATTAACACAACCCTTATGGCCAGGTAGCTTATAGAGAATCTTTCTGCTCTCTGTTTGCCAAATCACCACAGTTCGATCAGCTGAACCACAAGCCAATTGAGTACCATCCGTAGACCAACAAGGGCGAATCAGATTCTTTTCATAACCATGAGGAGCACCTTCAAATATCTTGAGGCAACGATCCGTAGGTGCAAAAGGTTTAATATCCCACATACGCACTATATACGGAATTAGGTCAACTCTTTCTCTACTTTTCTCTTTTTTTTTCTTTTACCTGTATTATCCATCGCATTGGTCAATAGATGAGATCCATCTGGACTGAGTGCCATACCAGTAACTGTATCAGCATGTCCCTTGAGTGTATAGATAGATTGTTGTTTACGTACATCCCATGCATGAATCTCATTGTCTAAACCACCCGCGAATACCATATCACCCGCATCACTAAAGGAGACACTGGTAACTGGATAATCATGCTCAAATGTATAGACTGCTTCCTTTGTTCGGTTATCCCACATCTTGACCGTACCATCATCACTGCCAGACACAACCAGTTCGGGACCACGTCGGACCACTTGACAACTGTTGACAACAGCACTATGACCTCTCCATCGACGTACACGTTCACCTGTCTTGGCATCAAAGATACCTACTGTCTTATCGGCTGAACAACTAAAGATCTGACTGCCATCTCGAGACCAATGTAACTCCATGATAGCATTGGCATGTCCCTTTAATATGCCATAATTCTTGACTTCACCATATGTATTCCATAACACTAATTTCTTGCGTTTTTTAGTCATTGTAGGATCCGCTTGATATTCAAACTTACAAATTTGTCGATCAAAACCAGCACTGGCAATATATTCTCCAGATGGATCAAATTCACAGGTATAAATTTCACCCTAAAATAAGAATATAGTTATAATGGTTGTTTTCTTTAGCTATAAAAAGAGTATCACTTTACACTATGGCCTGTCAATTGCATTACAGGTGCTTCTAATCCAGATGTACGCTTAATCTAGAATAGGAAATAAAAGTGAATTGTCAACTAAAAGAACCCCCTTTTTTTATATATATATATAAAAACGCGTACAGTGCCAACAATAGCATTTCTTGTCCCCGATCGTTGATCAGATAGGTTGATGAGTGACTGGCTATTATCTTCATTATCTGACTTGGCACGTTTAATAAGGCTGCCTCCAAGATTGGGTTCTGCCTGTCTTTTCTCTGTCATTGCTTTATCTATAAATTAAAGAAAAAAAAAAAAGAAGGGAAACGTATATGAATTCACAAAAAAAAAAAAGAAAAACTACAGCTAAATTACTCGGAGTCTTAATAGGAGAGCAAGTCACCACGGCACGAACCCCCCATAATGTCTTCATTTTTTTTTTCTTTCTTTTTTTTTTTCTCTTTTTCTTTAAAATAATACAATGACTTCTAGACCCATGATCCGCCTCATCCGATGCATGCATACCACACGCCCCATATTGGCTGAAAGTGATGGTTTGTTTGGCAAAATGAATCCTTGGGCTAAAAAGGAACCTATTCAAGCTGTCACCCCTGCTCAACCTACAGCTGAAGAAACACCAGTGACATTCAACGTAGATTATGAAACTGAAAAGATAGTTTCGTAAGTTATTTTGTGTACAGTACTTGTCAGGCATACTCATGTGCTTTATCATAGTTGGAAGCGTGAAGAAGTCATGACTGATGTTCAAACTATTGAATCCACTGTTCAATCTGTCATTCAACACCATGTACCACAAGCAACTGAATCATGGCCTTTAGATGATCATCGTATTAAATTTCAAGTAAACTGAAGCAAAAAAGAAAAAAAGGAGGGACATGATCTGGGATCACTCAATTGATATATGTTTATATAGATCTTAAAGGACAGTATGCAACAGACTGGTAAAGAAGTACCCAACTATCAACTGGATCGATTAAAGACAACACAGGATGTCTTGAACTTCTTCAAGGGTACTATGGATCAAAAGAAGCCATTGACAGTAAAGAGCTTTTTCGAGGAAAACGAGGACAAGTTACCATCCAATTTGACTTTTAAAGCATAAGAATAAATTAAATGCGTTGATTGATATCTTGAAATAATCGATGATGCATACGCCATAGTCTATCCGGAGTAGCCATATTGAAATAGACAGCAAATAAGGCTTGTTGTGGATCCAATCGATGGTATAGAAAATAGAAGGCTTTATCCTTAGAGAGTTGGATCATGTGATGATGAGAGGATTGATAGCCTAATTTTAAGAGTTGATGACACTATACAAGAGGATGAATAAGAGCAGTCAAGCAAAAGTGATCACCTTACCAATTGTTCTAATTGATGCTGTCTTGGCCAAACCCAGGGACATGGATCTGTACTGTATTGGCTATAGACTTGATGTAATAGCTCATGATGGGTATCGAGCTCATTCAGATCCACTAAAGATGGAGCTGTCATCTTGTGTTGATTCAGATGAATAAAATGAACAAGACCGGGATAGGTCAGGGCAAAGGAAAGATTGGTAAAATGAGTGGCTTCTTTGGTCAAGAGGAAGTCATAAAAGTCTTGAAGGTGATCCTTTAAGGATGTCTTGAATTGCTTTATTTGGCTTGATTTAGGCTTCCAACCATGACCTTCCTTTTGAGATAAAATAGACTATATCCTAGTGTCAATTCAATTCTTCCCCCTTTTATATATATATCTCGCGCTTACCTTCACTCGTTCCGATTCCTCTTCCCGATAGACAACAACCACACATAAGCCTGATTGAAGAAAGACAAGCACAAGATGAGCTAAATAAGCATGTCCATTCTCTATCCATCGTCTCACCAGTTTGACATCCTCAATATAACTCTGATCTCCTCCTTTGGTCAGATGATGTGTCAATCGATGCTTGAGTGAACTATCCTCAGACAATAGACTTTGAGACCTTGAGCGATGAGTCGGTGAAGAGGGAGCTGAAGAGAAAGAAGAAGAACAATAGGTAGGATCGGATCGGGTGGGACTGATGGGAAACAAACCCTCGGAGGGGACACTGCTCGACAAGACAGGTATATCATCCATCGTCAATAGGATATCAGCAATGGCTTGGGTATGCATCGGATGACGAAGGACATTAGACGGAACACGTTCCAGATCCATCCGAGGTGTCCAATAAGAGACAGAAGAATCGGAAGAAACAACCGTGGCGGATGAACTGGATTTCTCCCGCATCTTGAAAGGTGTGGTTGAGCTGGCATCATACACATAAGCCAAAGAGGAGACTGGGTCGCTACTGGCCATTGGGTCATGATGATAAGATTCTTTGGAGGACAAGATTGATTGCGGTAATAAAGTATGTGTAGGAAAGCTAGATTCATGCTTTTCCAACAAATAATGTGACACAAGCAACCGTAAGAAATAGATCAATTCCTCTGGTTGCCCTTCTTCTTCCTTTATTTCAGCCACCAGCTTCTCTCTTGCAAACAAGTAACAACCAGACCAAGTCTCTTGCTTGAAAAAGGAACTGGAAGAAAAGCAAGACTGACAAGACTGGATCATACTTTCCATCAATCGAGCACGTAAATCATCATTCAGTTGTACTTGTTCAGTTGTACAGAGACATTCTGTGGATCGAATAGGCCAACTGTGTTGAATAAAGGGTAGTTGAGAGAGACAGGCATGAATGTCAGATAGGCGTACTGTGGGTTTTGTATGACGATGGGCTCGATGGCCTTGAGTCCAATGAGGACCATAGTGAAAGTGAAGGAAACGGTGCATCGTCTTGAGGTGAAGTTGAATGACGGATACAGGTAATTTTTTGGGTGTGTCTGTATAGGCTACATAGAGTAAATTATGTTGCTATTCACTTGTCAACATCAGTCATCTCTCTCTTGGATGCTCTTTTGCCTACCTCTTTAAAGACCACTAACCTTTGACCTGTATCCACATATTCAAGTATGTCATGAAGATTGGCTCGAATCAAATCTTTAATGACAAGTAACGGTAAATAACGAATCTTGCTATCTTCAGTTAAGTCGGGTTGTTCTGATTGATAAATAACGGAACCCAATTTGTTTAATATAAAGTAAATCATAATTAAAGAAAGACAAAAAAAAAAAGAAAAAGAAAAAAAAGGAAATAAAAACATGATAGGAGTTTGAATTATTTAACTCCACACATCTTCTTGGTAACGACCCATGGTCCTTAATCGCTTCATATAACCTTGTGCTTCTATCTCTGTCTTGCCTCCAAAGGTCATGACACAAGATACAAAGGCTTGACTCACATCGCGTGCCATCAATTTAGCATCACCACAGACATAGACATACGCTCCTTGCTCTAATAGAGTCCAGATCGACTGGCCTTGTTCTTGAAGACGATGTTGAACATAAATCTTTTGAGGCTGATCTCGAGAAAAGGCAGTAATGATATCTGAATCCGGACCGAGACAATCAAACAATTCTGGCCATTCATCTGCATACAGGAAATCCTGTTGATGACGAGAACCATAGAACAAGAGGGTTGGACCCACTTTTTTACCTTCCTTCTTTTCATACACTCTTTCACGTACAAATCCACGGAAGGGAGCCACACCTGTACCCGGACCAATCATGATCACAGGCACACTCGAATTGCGTGGTAGTTTGAATTGAGAATGACGCACATGTACAGGCAATCGACTACAATGACCATCAGGACCTAGATAGGCTTGACGAGGACCAGCCAGATCATAGAGAGGTCCCT
Organism: Blakeslea trispora; assembly: GCA_025331445.1. NCBI lineage: Eukaryota > Fungi > Mucoromycota > Mucoromycetes > Mucorales > Choanephoraceae > Blakeslea > Blakeslea trispora. The sequence goes on along the minus strand of JAIWNE010000034.1, from coordinate 112,063 downwards.
GATAGGATGTTCCCTTTCTTGAAGCCTCAATCTGATGAATAAAATTAGAATTCACACCATAGACCATTCGATCCATCGCAGAGTAAGCCAATGTCACAATGGTAGCAGAGATCAATTGAGGACTCTCCTTGGATGAACTAGAGATAGAGTAGAATCGAGGTTGCATACGAGCGAGACTTTCGACAATCAGATCAAACGGAACATCAAATGGTCTTGACTGACCTACCCATTCAAGGACCTCACCCAGGTTACGACAGGCCTCTGTGACATGAAGACGATAGGCCTCTTTGTCATTGGCCAATTGAGTCAGTTGAGCCTTGGCTGATTCAGATGGAGCATACTCGATCAAGGCATGAAGGACCTGACGAGGCACAACAGAGGCAATCTCTAGGTAATGTCTAAACATGGCTCGGTAGGTGGTGGGGACAGGGAAAGGGTACTTTTTAGGTGCTGTTGGGTCAATGGCCTGGATCATGACGACTGTATCCAGCTTGTCTGTCAAGCCCAAGACAGAGGCCAGGCGATTGACTTGTGTTTCATTGTTGGTAGGCCAGATGGCAATATGATCTCCTGTGGTATAACTTAGGTTGGTATGGCTGATATCAATTTCTACATGTAAACAATGACGATCTGGTTCATTGAACAATTCACGTGTGGTGATAGGGGCTAAATAAGGACGTTTTGCATCATAAATGACTCTATCATAGTATGTGTCAATCCTGTTTTTCCTCTCTATGTATCATTTCTTTCTTTTTACCTGGTGGAAGGTAAAGCTCTTTCGGCCAGTTCACCAAAATAAACATCTGCTTTTTCATAATCCATCAATTCTTCTACAGCATAAACAGGTTCTCTAGGTCCTGTTTCTACTCTATTCTGATCTAATCCAAAAAACAGACAAAAAGCAGGCCAGATCTGATCCTTCCAAGCCAAAAAGTCTTCTTCTAATGAACCATCATCATCTCCCTCACCTGCTTGACCGATGCACCGAGCACCGAGTTGGATAAGCGCTTTATGTACTCGACGAGAGACAGCATTATAGTGTTCATAGGTCTTGTTGCCCAAGCCAAACAAACAATAGTTGAGATTGGTAAGATGGCTGTCCTCTGAAAACATGGGCTCGTTTTCTATCAAGAGATCCCAAAAATCAACTGCATTGTCTGTCGGTTCACCTTCGCCATAGGTTGCCAAGAGAAAGATGGCTAATTTGTCTCTAGGCAACTGATCCAAATAGGTCAAATCATACAACTCTAAATCAGCTGTCATGGAGCTCACACCAAACTGTTGACATTCTTTAGCCAGACGAGCAGCATAACCTTCTGCTGTACCTGTTTGAGATCCATAAAACACAATGACTTTTCGGCCCTTTTTTTTTGTTATATCAGTTCCGAGTTGCTTTCAATATGCTTCATTTTGCTATACCTGTTCCTCCATCACTTTGACAAAGTTTCTTTCTCTTTTGGGTACAGTGGATGAGACAGGTGAAGGTGTTTGTTTCTTGCCAAACAAGAGGTTGGCAATCTGATGTCGACCAAACCAAGCAGCTGTACCGAGACCAATAGCACTCAATAAGACGAGATCAGCTGTATCGAACAAGTTGTCTGAAGTAGGTTGGTCTTCCATTATTATTTTATTGAAAGAAAAAAAAAAAAGCTAATAATAATAGGCAATTGTCGGTACTTGAAAAGGACAATGAAAATGGATCGGTCAAAGAGACCGTTATGATTCATATGATTTTTTTCTTTTTATTAGGAGGGATGATGGAAATGCAGAATAGAAAAAAAAATAAGGTATTATAGATAGAAGGGGGGGTAAATTACATGTTTAACAAGTAGGAACACAACAAGCAGCAGATTCAACGAATTCCCTATATAAAGCTGCTTAAGCACCTCTTATCCATCACTTTCACAAAAAAAAAAAGGACTTACCATTCGCCTTCAATCATATCATGCGTCATTTCATACTTGTTTAAGGCTTGGTTAAGATCATCCAAGGCTGATTGAACAGAAGAAATACCATCATCATCTACCTCTGACCAAAGTTGTTCTGAAAGATATTCTTTTAGCTGTAAACACTCGTGGTAAGCATCCTAATGAAAAAAAAAAAAGTTAGTTTTGCAGACAAGACACTGTATGGTGTTTTACCTTGGCAATTTCATTTGTCTTGACTTGAGTAGGCTCTACCATGACAAGCATATGTAAAAGAAATGAGCTTGATTTCTTTGAACTAGAAATAGCTTCTTCTAATGTAATGTTTAAAGAAGTCGTCTAAATCCAAGGGTTAATATGCTGGCCATTGTTCTCTCATTATCTAAATCACCTTGGAGACTGTATAACCGGCTACTTGAGAAGACATGGAAATAAGAATTGAAAAAAGTAAAGGGAATGTGAGAAATGAGAAAGAAGCCCTTTTTTTTTTCTTTAAAATAAATAAATCCTAAAATTTCACATGTCAATCTTAAACATAGCGTGCTCTTATACACACACACATATACACATAAATAGTAATACTCTCATTGAAAAAGAAAAACGTTTAGTTTGTGAAACGTCTTTTTTTTTTTGACTTGCCTACTTGTAAAAATTACATAGCAATTACTTAGCAATTACTTGATCGCTATTTCGAATTCAATGGTAATTTCTCCCCCTCCCCTTTGTTTTAAAAATCATAAACAAATACTAAGAAAGGGGAGAAAGCAAGCATCTCCAACTTTATTGTGTTTAACAACTGAGTTTTTGAATATATAAAAAAAAAAGGGTGTTTTCATAATCAGATAGAATTAGCTTATTTTGCTTATGTGATGTGGATTATGTTTTTGTGAGGAGAATTCAAGAAGTTTACAATTTGACTTGGTGTAACTTGGGAAAAAAAATTGACTTTTTCACAAGTATAACAAAGTCACCCTTATAGTTTGCTTTTAGATACAAGTAGGGTAAAAAAAAGAGAGAGAGAGAGAGGATATACAATTCAAACTTGAACAGAGGAAACTCTTGGTCATGTGAATAATAAGGATGTGTACATGATATGCAAATGTATAAACATGTTTGTGTGTATGCGCAATAAAAAAAAAAGGAGGAATGAATAGACATAAATCAATTACTCTGGTCTAACATTGGTGCGTTCCCCTGTACGTCTATTCACATAATAGATCGAACCTTCATCATCCATAATGACCTTCCACATACGAGTGAACTTCTTTTTAGAAGGTGGATTGGTGGTATCCTTTTGAACAGCAGGAATACCTTTTTCCATGGAAGGTTCTTGAACAGCAGGAACAACTTTCTCCATAGGAGGTGAAAGTAATTGAGGGTTTACGACGGCCACATCAGAATGAAGAGGATTGGCTTTCTTTTGTACATTCTCTTTCTTTGATTCACAGTTTGATTTTTTGTCTTTAGATGCTATTGCTTGTACTTCTTTAGGGTTTGGTAAAGGCGTTTCTAATGGTGGTTGGTGTTTTGAAGATGTCTTTTCTCTAGTGTTGGGTATTGTGGTGGGGATATTTTGTATAGAATTGGTTTCCTTTGAGAAACTGTCGTATTGTTCAGATGTATCATTAGGTAGTGCAACATCCATCACAATGTCGTCTCTCTCATCAATATCCAACTGACGTAACTTCAGTTGATAGAGATGTTCGCGTTCTCTTCTTTCCTCAAGAGTAGCAGACTTTGATGATTGACATACTTGTTGGGCAGAAGAAGAGGAAGAGGTCTTTGTTTGTTGTTCCGTTTGTGCTTGTGTTTCATCCACCTTGCGCTTCTTGGTGGCGTCCTGTTTGTTCAGTACAGAAGGGGGATGGTCTGAAAAAGCACGACGTTTACGACTTTCTCGAGGCATGGTATCTGTAGAATGAACAAAAGTGGAATGAGGCGAGATTGACTTGTTGTCAGTATCAGTTTTAGCAGTCACATCTTTGCCTTCTACATTATCAGAACAAGCAGCACTTTGACTTGTCTCTATTTCCTTCTTGATAGAAGGTTGAGTTGTACAAGCAGAGGCTGCCTTGTGTGACAATGTAGCAAGTGAAGTATGACCTGCATGAACAGATTCTGACTCAGTCTTTTCTTCATTTGGTTTCTTATGAGTTGCGGTGGTAGAACTAGAGGGTTTCACAATAGTGGTGTTCATGGTGATGATACGATGAGTTATGCCCTTGGAAGTATTTGAGCTAGGTTTTTTTTGTGTTTGTGGCAGTGAATCACTTTTTGTCTGTTCTTTAGATGATTTTTCTTGCTTGGAGGGTATCTTCTTTTTCCCATTTGACTCTTTGGGACTTGTTTTCTTCTTGATGGTTGGCGTTACATCATGTGATTGACTATGATTATGATGATTGTTTTTTAAACTCGTCTGTGGTTTCTTTTGGTTTCGTTCTTGTCTGAATTGAGTGGGCAGAGGCCTTTTACGATAATCTGGAATGTATTTATCTCCCTTAGATTGAAGAAAAGGCGCCTTTTCATCGTCACTACGATCAGGCGAAACACTTTTCTGTCTTTTCTTGTGAACAGGAGAACGAGCGCGTTGAGTTTGTTTTTCGGCTGAAGGAGGGGTGGAGATTTCTTGTTTTGTTTGAACCGTTATTGTTCTATTGATGGGTTGAAATATGCTTCCATTGGATTCTTGATCTGATTTGTCTGGTTTGGTATCTTGACTCACGCTTTTCTCTGTGCTACTTTCAGTAAGGGAAGGACGAGAAACGGTAATTTGAATGTTCTTTGCAAGCCGATCACGTTCATTCATGATGGGCGTAACGCTTTTTACGTGGCGTTTGTCTTTATCGTTGGTTCTTTCGGGTGACGTGTTTTTTGGGAGAGTGTGTTCTACGGTAGTAGGTCCTGTTGGTATCATAGGTGTAGCAGGGCTTGTTTGATATTGATAGGGATTACGGACAAAAGAAAAAGTGGATCGGCCTGCATTTGATGGTGATGGTGATGGTGGTTCTTTGTTGGGAACATGACTATTCTTGACAAAACTAAGACCATGAAAAGAAGAGGAAGAAGAGGAAGCGGACAATACGGGAGAGACTGAAAGATCACTGGTATTTGTACTATTTCTAGCATCTGCCATGCTCTCAAGATGCTGTGGCATCATAGAATTAGGAGAAGGGTGTTGACGATTAGACAGTGTGTCTTGATTTATTATACTGATGTATTCTGGACGATGGTAGCTCTCAGGCGATACACGTCGATACTTTCTATAAGCAGCAGGTTCAGTAGGTATAGGCTCATGTGCAGATGGAGCATCATAATAAAAGCGGTCATAGGTAGGGTCGGTATAAGAAGAGGAGGAATGTGTATTTTGATGATGCCCTGCTATCTTGAAGCCTGTATCAACAGGCAAAGTTGTTGCAGATGAATAATCATTCACTGTATTATGAGGTATAAATCTTCCCAAACGTTGGAAAACTTTAGGCAAATGGGTTTCGTTTTGCTGCCAATTATTATATGTCATGAAAAAGTAAGAAAGAAGAAAAAGAAAAGAGTGAAGAAAAGGAAAAAAAAAAAAAAACTGCAGTGGCTTTATCAAAGAAAAAAAAATTGAACGGAGGTCAGAATTGAATACAAAAAAAAATTATCACAAATGGTCCTTGAAGAGGCTTTTTTTGATCCTAAAGAATAGCTTGATAACAAAGAAATCAAGCGCTTTGAATATATAAAGAACATAATAGAAAAAAGGGGGGAAATAATACTCATTTTTTTAAGCTTTTGAAAAGAATTTTTCTTTTTTAATTAGTCTTCCCCCCTTCCTTTGACATGTCAAATTTATGTCTGAAAGGGAACCACTAAACACTATTGGATTTTGCTTTCGTTTTGCGGATTTTGATTTTTTTTTTTTGCGGACATTTTTTTTTCAGTTTGCGGATAGTGTTTTTAATTTTGCGTACTTAGAGCACTAGCCGCCCTACTCGCTACGCTCGTTTTACGGTCGTCGTCGCCTTCGGTTTGGATCCTGGTTCTCACTTTTATTACCCACACTCAAACTTGCATGATATTTTGATGATAAAGTATTGTTTAGAAAATAACGATATTTCTTTTTACAAAAGAAGTTCAGGGGAAATGATGTTAAGTGGTTTTATTGATGTTTGGTTAAAGTAGAGCACAAATTTCATGAAGGTCAGCGCATCGAGAGAAAGTAGTATATAATTGACCATGTGCGAATAAAGAAAAACGAAAATCAAATCTTTTAATAGTCATGGTAAAGCTTAGCTTGATAGGAAATTGCTTTCTTAACAAAGTAAACGGATGGTTACCTCCCAAAGTAGTAATGGTTATGATCATTGCTTGGATCGTTCATCACTGCAACTTCAAGGACTTACTGAACGGATGCTTTTTAAAATTAATCTACAACCATTGCATAGACCTCTTTGAGGACCAAAATTTTTAAGTAGCGTTGTAATACATTCTACTTTTAAAGTTGACCTGGCAGGTAGAGAATTACCTGTGTTTGTTGTTTGTAGATATTCATTTGAAACTCTATAGACCTCAATGTTATTGATGTTTTCATCAAAATAATCAGCTTTATCAGAAGAGATTGAATTTACAGGCTATCTTGTATAAGATCAAGCAATTTTTCGTTTATAAAGTCTACAATGACATTCCCAAATGTAAAACTTAAAAATACATACAAAAGGCTTCCATTGTCAAATACTTGGATGAAATGATTTTTAAGATGGACCTTTGCAATGAATTGATTCAACCTTACTTCGCGTGAGGGGGAGGGACAACCCTCCCCCTTGAACCCCCCTCCCAGCTGTCTAAAGCTCAATCCGCCGTTCCTGACTAATGCTGGCTTCGATTGAGGGGGAGGGACGACCCTCCCCCTTGAACCCCCTCCCACGCTGGCTTAGGCTCGATCCAAGTCGAGGAACTAAATTCTCATATCACGTGATCGGACAATATTTAATTCGATTTTTCAGTATATATATGACCAGCAATTAATTGAAGCGTGCAATTGTCAGAGACACTAACTACATGCTGATTCGAATCAGCATTACTCAGAAGCTCATATGCAGACTTGTACATGGCAACATATGGGTTGCATTCATGAATGACAGCCGTCAGTCTCTCTAAAATAGATTGACTGAGGTTGCTGTTCTGGAACTTTCTCAATTGTGCAGCAAATAAAGGGTCATAAATATACAGTTGCGCATACTTTGAATCGCTGACTGATTCATTCACTAACGGACCCTGAACATGATATAGACCACCTTGAATCTGAAATGGCATGAAATAGGTTGAACCTCCAATTGTATCTTTAAGGTTCAATTGTTCACAACGAACCGAAGTAAATGCAAGAGCAGAGTTGTATTGTCGAACATTCTCGCGATACTCAGTTCCTTCAGCTCCGGTGTCTGTTAAGAGATGCTGTAAATACTCAGGCGGTCTCTTAATAAACTCAAGTTGGACCCTTCCATCTCTGCAGCATGAAGTCCAAAACTCTTCGCCTTTCTTGCACTCAGAGGGCAACTCGGCTAACCAATGCTTGGCTTTGCAGTGACGGCAAATTCTATCCATCCTTCCTAACTCCAATGGCTTCATGCGATGAAGTTGAGAAGTGTAAGCTGCTGGTAATTGCTTCTTACGTCCTCTTCTTCGAGAGTCATCGGCTTCGTTTTCTGATCTAATAGTGTCTCTGATGGCTCTTATTGAATTCCAATTACGTTCCTAAATATTGATCAGGCAGTTTAGTCAACATGACGTTGTATGTACGTATATTATCTAAACTTACTCTGCATTCATCACACGTCTTGTATTTGGAATTTGAAAATGTCTTTTGTTGACCACACCTAGAGCAAAATCGAACTTCAGCAGGCATACCAATGATCTAAATTTGCAAACTCAAAAATTTGTCTAATAACGAAGTATAAAAAAAAAAGCAAAAAGAAGGATAGTTAAGCGAGGATGGCCATTTATTTCTTTTCCATGAGTTTCCACAATTATTGCTTATTCTAAAAGGCGAGGGTCACGTGACTGCAACTAATTTTTCTCAAATTTCAGTAATATATGTTTTGATGCCTTATGAATAAATTTCTTTCCTCTTTCTCTTTCTCTTTCTCTTCTTTTTATTTTATTTTTTCAAAATTACTAAATTTGAAAATCGAGTTTTGTATCCCCCCAGACATGGCATACGAGCCAAAAAATGGATACTAAAGTTTTGTTTTGCTTTGTATAAATCTGTAAAACAATGCGCGCTCTGAAGTCCTATGGCCACATCCTCTGTTTTTACTTCGCCCACTAGGCCATTGTGATAGTTACGACCTACAATCATCAATCGTATACACATCAAGCATTTGATTTTGTAGATTCATTTGCCGAAAAATTTGTAAATTGATGTTTTTTGTATGACTTCTTTTGGCAAGGTACAGTACTTTGCAAGAGGATTCAATAGCTGACATGTCTGATTTCTAAAAACCCAATCAAATGACTATTTGAGTCAGTATTCAAGGTCGTTAGCAACAGCAAGTAAATCCAATCAATTGAGCTTTTCTCCTTCATTACTTGACAAATAATACAGAAGCAGACACCAATCTTTGTAGTTCACTAATCGAAATTATCAAAAAAAAAGTAGAGTTTTGCAAAGCCTCGAAGAGATACCAAATCGTAGCGAAACCTCAGGAGGGCGAACCATGCTGAGCAGCTGCATAACAGGGGGCTTAAAGGAACAAGATGAGAAAGAACATATATGCGACTATCGCGATGAAGAGAATATAGTAATAATTAAAACCTATAAAACCAATACGCAGCACAATGCCTGTGGCTTAGATATACTTGATGACGATTTACTTAGGTCACCACACGTTAGGGGCTTAGCCCCCAAAAATTAATTACAAAATTAGGTTTTGCTGCAAATTCTTTTGTACATTTAGACATTAGAACACACATATAAGAAATATGATTGGCTTTATCTTCTTTTATTTAAATGTCAGCGAAAAGTAATAAAAATTGATCTGTCTAATAATATATATGCTTCAATCTCTAAGCGAGGTCAGGAAACAAAAGGGTGAGGTGGGTGGGTCATCATATTTCTTATATGTGTGTTCTAATGTCTAAATATACAATTCTAGTGTCGAAGTAAATTCTGACTAGAATTTAGTGAGACATACGAACACACATATAAGAAATATGATTGGCTTAATCCAGAGCGTCAAAGTAAATATCAGTGTCATCATCTAAATCGGTCTCAGTATCATTATTGCAACCAGTAGTGATCAGTGTATTGGTAAAGTCGAAGCGGGAAAGGTGGTCTCTTCGATAATGATTTTCGAATGTAGCAGATGAGGACCAATTACCCATAGTCACAATGTCTTCTTTAGGAATGTTAGCCTGCAGGGCCAAAGAGGAGGCAATAGATCTCAGAGTGATACCATTTTCAGTAGTAGAGAACCTGAGGAGACGATGAACCCAACGAGAAATAGTAGATACTGCCAAAGGTTCAGAAGGTTGAGTAGAGTCGATGAAGAGTGAATCCATGGCCCCTGAAGGTCTGATGTCATGACAGCGCAGAAAGGTAGAGACAGGGCACAAAGCGTTGATTACATGACTCTTGACGACGAAACATTTGATAATACGACGACGATTTCGTTTCTTCTTGGGTCCGTGTACTTCAAAGGACAAGGAAGTGTTATCAGCGGAAAGGACAGTATATGAGAAAGGATCCGATGAAGGTCTGAAGGACGGAGAAAGCATACGACACCTAGGAGGAATGCAAGCTTAGGTTGTAGAGTGGAAAGCTTGGGATTGTATGTATTGATGGAAATAAGATGGTCGAAGGTAGGTCGCAAGTCAATACTTTTTCTATGAAGGCGAACTAGAGGAGCCTGACGGAGTAGGATGTCAATAAAATTGTTGAGAGCTTTGTTTGATCGAATAGTCTCTGGGTGTGGATGAAGATGGGTAATGCCTGCGCGAAACAACTGTAGAGTAGAGACTGCAAAGTTTCGCTGCTGACGCATGTCCCCTAAGACATTGATGACATCCGAAGCCTGAAAAGAATGAGGTGAAACCTTCTGATCTCGACACCACTGGATGAACAAAATTTGTCCACGTTTGTAAGATGTATTAGTAGGCGAGTTGGTGAGTCGATGATTTATCAGAATGTCTTGGGATGCTGCATTGAGATCAGAGGAGGTGTATCGGTTGCGGATTATTGCCACACGGCTAGTTTCGAATGATTGTTGGTCAAGGGCCAAAGGCTGTGAGGTGATGGAAGAAGAATGTGTCGCGAGTCCAGAAGGAGAGGTGGGAGGCGGCAAAGATGCTGAAGCGTCGGAAACCAAAGGGCTGAAGGCCACCAAGGAGTTACCAAGGTTGCTCGATGAACTTTCTCCTTGATGACTTTTTGTAGACAATGGGGAATGAGGTTCCATGGAGGATTCAAGTATGGGTGGTTGAACTGATTCCATGACAGGGTCAAGGCGTCGGCCCATAGGCTCCCCGGTTGCGGAAACTAAGACACGTATTTTGGCAGTTGGGCTGTCAGTCTGTCTGCAAACAGATCTACGTCGCTTAAGCCGAACATTCGTTGGATATGTTGAAATGTCCCTGGTGTTAGCATCCAGTTGCTCTTCTGAAAAGGTCGACGAGACTCGTAATCTGCTATTTGATTCTGGATCCCCTGGATGTATGTGGACTGAATCGTAATGCCCCTCTGGAGACACCATTTCCATAACGTTGTTGCTAGTGTCATCAGAGAAAGAGATCGGGTGCCCCTTGTTTGTTCATGTATGACATCGAAGTCATGTTGTCCGTTCGAATCAGAACTCGCATGTTGCGGACTTGAGGGAAGGTCTGAAGTGCCAGAAAAGCCGCATAGAGTTCCCGCCAATTGATACTCATCTCTGCTTCTTGATGGTTCCAGTGTCCAAAGGCTGTTTTTGTCTGACCATTCGGCAGCTGAAGACTGCAGCCCCATCCTGTGTTGCTCGCATCCACATGAATTGCCTGTTGAGGAGTCTGCGGAAGAAAGCTTCTGCCGTTTTAAAGATGGAGGTTGTCTAGCCACCACTGAAGTTCCTGAATGCAATGTTGGTTCAACGATTGAGGTTTATCCCAGTCTGAGGACGATCGTACCGTTTAATTCTTCATTCGTAACAGATGTTGTGTGTAAAGTCGGGCCGGGACTAGAGCAAAAGTGGCTGCCTGTATTCGCATAGTTAGGCTGTGAATCACACGAGGTGATTTTACAGGATTCTTTATTACCTGACGAATACTCTTTTTGAGATCCCGAATCTTTTTCCCTAAGAGTTGGGCTGTCATTGAGTTGGCATCCAACAAGAAACCGAGGTGCTCTAAGGACTGAGTAGGGTGAAGGGAAGATTTCTTCATGTTGACTAACCAACCAAGGGAGGTTAGTTTCTTGAGGACTTGCTTCGTATGTTTGCGGGATTCGTGGTAAGAGTCTGCCACCACTATCCAATCGTCCAGGTATGCACTGAGTCGAATTCCCTGAGAACGAGCCCATTCCAAGATTGGACGGGTTAGTTTGGTGAAGAGCCAAGGAACCAAGGAGAGACCAAAGGGTGTCGTACAGAATTGGTAGGATTGGCCTTCCCATAAGAAGCGGAGATACCTGCGGGATGAGTGATGTACTGGGATGTGTAGGAATGCATCTGAGAGATCTATTGATGTTAACCAATTGGATTTCTTGATCATTTTTGTCACCTGTTGAATGGTCTCCATTTTGAAATGAGGAGCCTGGAGGTATTGGTTGAGTAGTTTGAGGTTGAACACCGGCCGATGGCCGCCATTCTTTTTTGGAATGACAAACATGTTGCTGTAAAAACCGGGTGTTGAAGGTGCCATTTCGATGGCTCCTTTGTGTAATAGTGCTGAAATTTCTTGTTGTAATAGCTGATGTTGTAATTGATTGATAGGATGGACTGATTTCGGATTGAATGTGAGAGGAGGAGGGTGCAGGAATTGAATACGAAAGCCCTTTCGAATTACCTCGAGTAGCCAACCGTTGATTGATAGTTGGGTCCACTCTGAATAAAACTTTGTGAGGCGTCCGCCTACTGAGGAGTCGGAACTGTCTATTGTTGATTGTTCCGAAAAGGGTTGGTGTTTGGCTGCCCTTTCTGAAACGGCTTTTGTTGAGGTCGTTGTTGTTGCTGGCCCCTGTTGAAGTTGGAGCTGTTGTTGTTGTTGTAACCGCCCTGTGTTGGGAGGATGAAGTAGCCGATTGAAATGACGGGTTGACTGATTGAAAAGCTAAATTATTACGCATATCATTTACCTGAGCAGAGACATTTAGGAGTAAAGTTCTGCAATCTGCGAGCATGTACAGATATCGCTGTACATGGGTATCGTCAGAAGCCTTTGAGATTTCCAATCCGAGTACATCTAAAGGACGGAAAACACCAGAAACTAGGTACTGTAATCTTTTTAAAGCCATGTCTTGTTTAGACTGGTACTTGCTCATGTTCTTTGCAGCAATAGGCAAAGTAGAGGGTGGCTGATATTGGACTTTATCAATGGGAGGATATCTCTCCACAATGGATGATTTCTCGTCATCCGTCAAGGAGGTTGATGTAAATAGAGGGGAGTCGAGACCTAAAGCCTCAGACAAAAAGGGAGATGGTGTCCAATTGAAGGAAGGACGAACTTCTAAAGAATGAAGAGGGTGGTCCTGTGGTTGTTCAGTAACCATGTCGACGTTGGATGATGAAAATGGCTCCGTTGCAGCTTGAGCATTTGGTTGATGTTGAATGAATTGTTTCAATTGAGCTAGTCGTTGTTGAAGAAGAGCTATTTGCTCTTCTAAAGATATTGAGTGTATGTTATTTGAATCTATATTTGCGGTGCTGACCGAGCGAAAAAGAAGATTGAAGTATATATATTATTAGACAGATCAATTTTTATTACTTTTCGCTGACATTTAAATAAAAGAAGATAAAGCCAATCATATTTCTTATATGTGTGTTCGTATGTCTCACTAAATTCTAGTCAGAATTTACTTCAACACTAGAATCCAATATCCCGTCATTTCCTTTTTTAGATTGCATCATTTTTAGTTACATAATCTCACTCTAAACTTGACAATACGTAATTACATTATCACTCTACAAAAAAGGGGGAGCTTATTATATATGCTAAAATGAATTTACTTTATGCAAGATTCCTAAAAACGGTACAATTTTATCCGAGGAACTTGAAGGGAGGTTATTTTCGAGATGATAGATTTGTTGTATTAAATTATTTGCTATAACAATGAAACTTTCAGCTAGATGAGACGTTTGATATAAACCTTTGAATTGTGGGTGTGTAGAGGAAGAGGAAAGTCATGTCTCTCGGACCAATTTGAACAAATTCCAGGTGTTTAAAAAAAAATTCTATATGGCAGTAGAAAAAATGATCTTTGTTACAAGCCTTTCTTCTTCCTGTAAATGACTTTTTTTTTTTTCATTCATCTTTTTATATGTAAACACGTAGTTCGTCGCATCAAAACATGACGTTATATAAGGAATACCATCCGCTCCGTTGCCCGAAAAACGAAACCTTTCTTGTTGTCTCTAACCTCTTTTCATGCGTCATTGTATTTCTGAATACAACACATTCACTTTCTCCAAATGAATTTCATTTCTCTGATCAATTCAAACTACGTTGTGGTCCTTACTTTTTCATTTGTCAAGCAATAGAATAATGACTCTACTGAAATTAGTTCACAAACATGCAACGATCTAAACAGGTCCTTATCTCAAATGTAACAAGGCAGCAGCAAAGATCAACATAGCTGTCAATAAAAGGATTTTGATTAAATTGTACAGAGTACCATCACCGGCATACAACAGTCAAAATGTAATAACAATACTCTATCAAACTATTTCCAAGAAACAAAAGATGACAAAATAGAGAGAGATAGTAAATCATGACTATTCCTTATAGTTTTGTACCTGTAAACGATCACCCCTCTTGTTTTTTCTTTTTGCACAGATTGTAAACAGTCTGTATCATATTCACTAAACTCTCTAAACATTAGAAATCAGCAAAATTATAGCTTTTGTTTGAGAAAAAAAAGACTTGCATAAACTGAATCATGTAAGCAGCCGTTTTCCTCTTCAGGTTCACCCCCATACATTCATTACAAGTCAATTATGTTGTATACAACTGCCATTTCAGGAACAAAAACTAGATTAGCCACCACGACACCTGTCTTATCTAGATGTATTGAATTAACGGATTGTTACGCTCGAATGTTACAAACAATGGATACAACATATCCAGTTTGCTCAACTACGATAGCTGTATTCACCTCTAGTGTAAAAAGAAATAGAAAACATATAGTTGAACAGAACAACTTTCTTTTGGTTTGGTTGACTTTTTTTTTATCGTTACAAATCAGTGAAGATATCACAAATTGCTTTTCTTTTTTAAAAGGAAATATCTGTTTGTGCTTGGGGATCTCATTGTTGATACTCTTTGTATCGAAAGGGTTCACTTCTTATTTGCCCTGATGGTAGTCAACTTTTTTGAAAGCCATGCCAACACACTACATCAATATTTGAGAAAAATAGATGAGTCTTGGAAGATTGCATTTGAGCAACAGTCTTGTCATACCAATCTCAGCTACAGACATCACATTAAGATTGGTTGTAATATGTTCACGTTGAATAGCGAAGCAACTAGGACCTTCAGCATCTTGAGTCTTTTTTCTTTTCTGTTGAACAATTCTTTTTTTTTGAATACCTCTTTACCACCTCCATTACTTGTTGTTGTTGTATGGGGAAAGATAGGTTTCATAATAAGGTAACTTTGGTAAGAAGAAGCAAAACGATAGATTTTGTGAGAATTTGTGTAGAGATAATTATTTAAGAAGCATTGGTTGCCGCCCCTTTGTTTATGTTTTAGTTAATCTGACAGTCGAAAATGTCAGGTTTTAACTTAAAGAAATGCCAACTAGCATTAAAGGGGTTTTCAAATTAAACACTTTATGATAAAAGCTAGCTCCAGCTGCTTGATTCATGTCTGAAAAGGTTGCTTCAACACAATTCAAAAAATATATTTACAATTTTTGGGTATTCTAAAATAAAGAAAACAATGGTACATGGGACAATGGCTCTAGCACAAACCCTTTTAGTTAGTGACACTTTGTATTGAATAGCCGATAGCTATATATGGAAAGACAGCACTCTATCCTTTTGTCTGAAATAAGCAATGTGATACATAGGCTTTTTTGATCTATGTCCTTTTTTTTTTTGGAAAGAAAAAGATTGCATTGTTAGCAAAAGCTTTCCCCCCCCCATCATCTTGTTTTTATTACTATTATTATTATTATTATTTTCTAGATAATTTAAAAAGGTCGAATTTCATGAATCCATTATTACGTTTAGCTTCGTTACTACTTGCACTCTTTCTACGCCCTCTTGGTTCAGCTTCCTCGGGCGTTGGTTGATTAGCTCGTTGATGAGTCACATAGAGGCTGTAGCCATAGGGTAGATATATACGACAGAAAGAATTGACTAGCTTGTATGTGGTTGAGCTTTGATTTTTGCATCTCATGTGTGACAAAAGTAAATTGATCACAAGTACTTGCGATCTTTCTCTGTTAAATGAAGTCATGTCACCTATTCAAAACGAAAGAAAGAAAGAGGGAGGTTGTTTAAGTCTTTTTTTTTTCAATCATCCAATTGAATTCATCTGGCACTACTTACTGCATTTGGATTCCATGATATTAAACACATTCGTTGTTCGGAATCGATAGTAGCTTGCGTTAAGCAATGAAAATATATGTTTTTTCGCCGCATCAAATTCAGTTCCAGTTGAATACGAATTCTCCTCTTCTTGTTGCTGTAACAGCTCTAGAGATTCCTGAACTGTTCGATAGATTTTGTCTTCTAGATTGACTTCCAATTCCGAGTTCCTTGTCAGATAGGCTCTAGATATCTTGGTAGCAACATGAACTCTTTCAGAGTGACTTGAAAACTCATAATTTTGATAATTTTCGACTGCCAAATAAAAGAACTATGTTGAGTTAGTCGAGGGAAACATAAGCATGATAAAAGTCATCCATTTACCAAATTCTCACTACTGTATTCATTCAATAGATAATACAGAAAGTATCCCAAGGGAACTGTAGATAGAAGGAGTGCACGAAGGCCTTCCCGTCTGATTTCTTTGGCTGTAATCTCCAGCTTAATCTGTTCCCCAAAGAATTGATGAGCCTTTTGATTACTTTTGTTTGTCTTTATTTTATATTTCAAACTTTTGGTATGATCGCTCTGTGGGATGTATTGCTGTTGACTGGTTGAAATGACACTTCCTATCGACAATGAGCGTGCACGCTTGTAAAAGACTTTTGGGAATTCCTCATTCTGTGCATCTGGCTGTTGAAAGTAATAAGAAAGATCATAGTTACTGCCGGTGGTTGGTATAGATGGACTTGGCATTGATTGGTCTGGCTCTTGTTCGAGACTTGGCCTTTCGTTTTTTCCATGAGTACTATTGCTCATTCCATCAGGGAGTGCAATAGGTGATATGCTTCCAGAAGGTAATGACATGATGACTTCAATTAATATGTGAGAGAAGAAGAAAAAAAAGGGAAAGATGATAAAATCAAGGCGCCCCCCCTTTTTTTTAAAAAAAAAGAAAAAGACTATTTCTCCATGCTTTCAACAAATAAATTGGTTTTTTTTTTTAAAACTCATTAAGAAAGTTCATATTATTGGCCAGTTAAGGGAAGACAACGATCAAGATATGTACTACCTAAGATAGAGAGAAACTAGATATGACTTGAATTTACATGTCTAAATAGCTCATTCTTTGGGGTTTGCTACAAAACCTTGTATATAAAAGAAAGGCATTTACTTGACGGAAAGTGAATAGGTAACATGCTGTTTTACTTTTTTTTTTTATAGCCATAAACTCGGGCCATCTGTGTATGTCTGTGCATAATTTCAGGTCAGGTCAACTTTAATAGAGTGCTTTCAATTTGGAAGCAAAAAAGAACTTTAGTGTAAGGCAAATACAGCCCATTTCCCTTTCCATGTTGATGAATCCAACAAGGCTTAAATACAAGGGTCTTCATCGTCAATTCTCAATGTTAAAAAGTGTACTTTTGATACATGCCTTTCTTTAGTTTTGAACATCTCTTTCCTTTTCTCGATAAACTTTCCTTCCCTTTCTTGCTGTTTATGATGCGTCTATCTTACTAACATGAACAAAGTCGAATTTAGGTTTTCTTGAATGTTTGCGACTATATCTTTTTAAGCTATAGATAAAGCTTGAGTTGACTCTTTTTTTTTTTGGCTATTTCATTTCGGCACTTGAGAATGGAAACTCAAGATTTAGTCTAAAGTAACACTTCATTTAGGCTCTAAGCTAACAAGGTCAATTAAACTTAAAATATCAGTTGTTCTTTTCCTTTGATTTAATAAATTTAGGGGTCCAAGAAAGCCAGCATGACAAAAGAGAAATAATGAATCCACATAAGCTTATTTGTGTTACAAACAATCGAAATCTTGATGAGTCACTCAGTTGTAAGGTGATGACGATTTGATTATACATAAAGACTCAATTGCTAGTCTTCTTACATGTTGTACATCATTGGTTTGTCAGATCAGATGGAGCGTGTAAAGACTGTCTTTGGCATGCAAGTTATAGCTTGGGAGCACAGATCTTGTACACTGTTTGCCATGTTTCATTAAGACGAACAATGTGTATAAAAAAGAGATCATCGTACACTATTTCCAAAAACAAACAAATAAATAAAGACAGTAGTTGCGCTAACAAAGAACATAACCTATACTAGTAAATATAACAGTAGTTGCTATAAGGTATTACTTTTGTCATCTTGGGAATTTTTTCTTTTTTTTTATTTTTTATTTTTTATTTTTTATTTTTTATTTTTTATTTTTTATTTTTTATTTTTTATTTTTTATTTTTTATTTTTTATTTTTTATTTTTTATTTTTTATTTTTTATTTTTTATTTTTTATTTTTTATTTTTTATTTTTTATTTTTTATTTTTTATTTTTTATTTTTTATTTTTTATTTTTTATTTTTTATTTTTTATTTTTTATTTTTTTTTTGCTTAAGCATACTTGCAGACTGAGAAATACTTGGTGTATCCTACTCTTGATAACCTTTTGTTTTACAGAATTAAAATGGCGCAGGTGCCGCAGTTCATTTACGCATGATAACAATGACTCTTATATTTTTCCAACAACATACCTATCAAATTCAATATGATTCAGAAACATACCAAGAACCATCTCTCTTTTTATCTAAGAAGAAATCAAGATTTACACTTTTTTTTTTTAGTTATAAGCAAGCATTTGTACAACACAATAAACAAAGCGCGTTTTATTCCTTTTCTCTTTAAATAAAGGATTCCTTGATCAAGAAAATGAGGATTAATCAAACCCTTTTTTCGCCATTTTGGCCTTTTCGTTTTTCTGTTTAAATCGAGATTGTTAAAAGATGAGCTTTTTTTTTTCTTGATTTCTTGGTTCATTTACCACTTGTTTGTGTTTCTTTTTCTCGTCCTTCTTTTCTTGCTTTGTTTTTGGCCTGTTTTTATCGACCTTTTGAGTCAAGTCTTTATTGGTACCTTGTTTCTTTGGCATTTAGATAGTGATAAAATGATATCAAAGAAAAGAAGAAAAGAAAACATAACAAAAAAAATCGCATTAAATCCCAAAACCCTTTTTTTTTTTTTCTTTCATGGGTATTTTCTATTCATGCAAACTACAACAACAAAATGAAGGCCTGTCTCAAGTGTAATAAGCCTTTTTTTTTTTTATAAGAAAAAGGTGAATCATTTTCCCATAAAGCATTGACATGGTGGTGATAGATAATTGCCATGTGACAAATGGATCAGTACAACCTCAATTACTCCTATTGGCTAAAGGAAAATCATCATTAATCAGCATGACAATAACTGATGCGTACAATGGATCTGCACAATCAACAAAAATTTCCAACAGAGCAAGTCTCAGAAAGTGCCTGCAGATTTGTTGTGCTTGGTTGGGACATGTTTCAAAGCAGTATGTAAACAACTCTTTCTCCTTAAAGAGAAAAGATGACTAATCTAGACTTCTTCTTTAAGCCCTCTTTTTTATGCTTCATTTTGCAGAAAAAAGAGAATTGTTTGTTTTCATTCTTCATCATCAGAAAACTAGCACTGACAAGGCGGGCATTCTTTCGGCTCCGTCGGGCTGATATTTTTCCCATTTATCTAAACACCCTTAATTATCCGAAAGTTCCGCAGTCGTTCTAGATGGCCAAAGCTATCTTGTCTTCCTTGCTCCCTTTCTCTCTCTCCTATTTCCTTTCTTCAATTTCAATTCGTGCTGAAACAAACTTTAAATAAGCTCATTAGAAGGAGAGTGTGTTTGGGTTAAGTTGCTATCCAGAATTAACCGGCCACTAAGTACAAAAGCAATAGACAACGTTTTTCTTTCTTTTTCTGAGTCTGAAAAAACGGTTAATTAATTTTCGGCGCTTCTTTTTTCTGATGATTACTAAATCCGGACGGGTGCGTGGACTATATATTTAAAACTGATATTTATTCTTCTTTTTTTTCTTTACTTTTTTTTTTATATATATTTATTTATTTTTTACCCTATTATTAATTTATTTTTAAAAGAAAAAAAGCAACATGAGCTCTCATTCTGTTGTCATAAATACAAGTCACTTGGATGAAAACCAATTAGCAGAAAAACTAAATCATATCGATTTTAATGCTCCAGCTAAAATTTTTCAGAATAAGCACGCTATTCACCAGTTTGAAAATGTAACCCCAGATGTTTCAATGCCTGGAACACCCTTACTGACACCTAATCGTCAACCTCATATCAAATACGAATCAGATAGCTCATCTGGTTATCCATCTCCCTCTTTACCTCCTACTGCTGTTCATACCCCACCCTCTTTATCACCCCAACACAGTGGAGATGAAAGCAGCCACAAGTCAAAACCCTCTGGATCTAAAGAGCGCTTTGACGATGACGCATATAGTACCTCAACTGCTTCCATAGATGCCAAGGGTATTCCTCACTCTTTCAGCACAAGCTCTCTACACAGTCGTCCCTCTACACCTTCTCAATTTGTCTTCAAGAAGCCTCAATACAACAAAGAATACCATCACACACACTTTCATCGTCTTGAAAAGAAACCCACCATCTTGAAGGATCTAAAGAAGATCTTTCGATCAGATAAATCCAAAAAGGAAAAATACAAGACAATTCATAAATCAAGCAGTGAAATCTCATTTGCCAATGAATTCAATAAGGATCTTGAGGGCAAATACGGTAAATGGGGTAAGTTTCTATATCTATATATATATTTGGTTGACTTATATTATTATTAATAGGTCGATTTGTGGGCAAAGGCGCCGGTGGTTCGGTTCGTCTGATTCGTCGTAACACAGACGGGAAAACGTTTGCTGTTAAACAATTTAGAAAGAGAGCACCCAATGAGCCAGAAAAGGAATACGTCAAGAAGGTAACAGCTGAATTCTGTATCGGTTCTACACTCCACCATATCAACGTGATTGAAACATTGGACATCATCCAAGAAGGCCAACACTTTTTTGAAATCATGGAATTTGCTCCCAACGATCTATTCAACATTGTGATGAGCGGAAAGATGACACGAGAAGAGATTGCTTGTTGTTGGCGTCAACTCTTGAATGGTGTTAGTTATCTGCAACAGATGGGCTTGGCGCATCGCGACTTGAAATTAGACAATATGGTATTAGATGAACGTGGTATTGTGAAGATTATTGATTTTGGCTGTGCCGTTGTCAACAAATACCCTCATGAAACAAGAGTTCATCGCAGTAAGGGTATCTGTGGATCTGACCCTTACATTGCACCCGAACAATTCACTGAACCTGATTATGATGCTCGTCTTACTGATCTTTGGTCCTGTGCCATTGTCTTTATCTGTATGTCTATCCGTCGTTTCCCTTGGCGTATTCCTCGCCCTGAAAAAGATCAATCTTACAAAAACTTTGTTACACCCTCTAGCATGGGTGCCGAAAAGTTGTTCAAGATGCTGCCACGTGAATCAAGAGCGATTATGAAGCGCATTCTTACACCTGACCCTACCAAGCGTTGTACGCTAGAAGAAGTTTTGGAAGATGAATGGGTCAAGAGCATTCCTATGTGCACACCTTCCAAGCCGGAACTTGCTCATGCACATCATTTGACAATGGAACCCCGTCCTGAAGTCAAACAATGCTGTAATGTGGTTGTACTTGATATTCCTGTTGCTTCAGAAGATTCAGATGCTTCTACTACAGGCGGTAATTCAAAAAAGAAGACCAAAGCTAAAAAATAAGACACAAATCATTCAATTTTATAGATTTTATTTATACTTTTTTGCAACTTTTTGTATATTTTGCATGCATATCCCCCATTCTGTTTACATTGTAACATTATAAATACATTTCATTAAAAAGGAGTAAAAAAAAAAACTTATGCATTTCTTTCTTTAATTAATTGTTCAATTGCATCTAATGTACGTGAACCAATGGCTGCCTTTCCTTTTTCCCAATCAACAACAATAGGGCGACGTAAGAGACCAGGATTGGATTGAACTACATGTAATGCATCTTGTGCACTTTGAACGTCTTCTTGAATCATGTCTTTCCAAGCATTTTGAGTACCGAGAAAGCTTGCTACTTGACCCAGTTGAGTGTCTGTAGGTGCTTCATTTTGACCAACAATGTCAATACGATACACGTCGTCTCCTCTTGCATTTTTCTGCTTGTTTTGAAGTAGCGCTAGAGCTGCCTTTGACTTTTCGGATTGATAGTTGTGGAATAAGGTAAGGATGGGCAAAGAACGAGGTGGACGAAACGACATTTTTTTTTTTTTTAAAAAAAAGACAAGTAAATATTATGTCATTACAAGGAAAAAAAGAAGAAGAAAAGTCTTTGTTTCTTTTGTTGATATGTCTTAAACTTAAATCACCGCACGAATCAAAAGATGTTTTGTTCTTGATGTGCATACACTCGAAATTTTACTTTATCAATGCTTTTCTTTATAAAAACAACTTGTTTATTAAAAAACAGACCATAATAGGCTATTCTGTAGTAGCTGTATTGCTTAGACTGCTCTCTTGACTTCAAAGAATCGCTTCAAATAATATACTTGCCACACGCAAACAGATACCAAAAGAGCAACTTGGCCAATGGACCACCATTTTACTCGATCATTTGTACTTTCAGCAGCTTTTCAGAGAAATAATAATAAAAAAAAAAGAGAGGTAAGAAACTCAATGGTAAAACGATACAAAAAAGAAAGATGACTTACTGTCTCTATGTTGTTTTTCTCGTACAACGATATACTCCTGCTGAGCTTTGACTGAAAAGATACTTTCAGCCAATTCAGCAATTTCTCTTTCAAGTGGATCTGTATGTTCTATAAAAAAAAAGAAACAACGATAAGAAAGAGGAGATCTCAGTTCAACAGTCATTGCTTTACCTTTGACAGTGTCATGAATTTTTTGGATATTCTCATGTACATTAAAACCAACAATCTTTTCGGAAGAAGAGGAAAACTCGTTACTGAAACAATAAGTGTATCTTCCTACTGTGTTTGCTTGGAATGAATGGGTATTGGTAGTAGCTCGAGTGTCCGAAATGATGACAGAATCACTAGGATCTTTTACCTAACAAAAAGAAAGTCAATCGTGTCCTTCATCTCAAACAAAGGTAAAGTTTACCCAAAAGTCAATATCGAGATTTCCACCTTCACCCACCTAATTCTTGTTTTGTTACTGAAAGTTTTCTTGATAGTTTATTTTATTTATTTATTTTTTACCTCATAAGAAACAGTTAGTTTTTCTCCCATCTCGAGATTTTCAAAGAAGCACTCTAATGTTCCTGGCTGGATATCAATGTACATGGCATGCATGACTTGCAACAATAGTAAGATGCAAGCCAAACTAAGCTGGACGCGTTGCATAGTGATAATATTTCGATATAAAAAAGAAGAAAAAAAAGTAAAATAAGAAAAAATTATAAAAAATAATCAAATTCGGAATGTTAATTCGTTGCCATGGCATTAAAGCCTTCTTGTGTTGTTGCCATATATAAAGAAAAAGAGAGAGAGAGATGGAGGTCAAGTAATTTCCAAGTCCTCTTTTTTTTCTCCCTTAGGCTTCGCTCAATCTGTTTTTTTATAACACTAGGAAATCAACAAAAGCATAAAAGAAACAGTTTGATCTGTTATTGATCTTCAAAAAAAAAATCGAAAACTGACTTTAAAATCTAAAAAAAAAGAAGTTGGTGTTTTTTTTCCTTTTTTTTTTTTATTTCGTGCATCGCTAGAGTTGACTGAAAAAAAAAGAGCAAAATGCCCACTGAAGACAAGAAGCGCGTATGCTATTTCTACGATGGTAAAAAGAGCATGCATAGCTAGCAAGAGACATGTTGTTGATTTGACTTTCTGCTGATTAGCCAATGTTGGTAACTACCATTATGGACCTGGACATCCCATGCGTCCACATCGTATTCGCATGTGTCATGGTCTTGTGATGAACTATGGTCTTTATAAAAAGATGGAGATCTATGCAAGTATCTATTTAAAGTCTTTTTTTGCTGTCTTTTGTTAGTATCCATTTGCTTATCATTATTCTGTAGAGAGCAAAACCTGCCAACAAGTGGGAAATGACTCAGTTTCATACGGATGATTACATTGACTTTCTATCGCGTGTTACACCTGAGAATATGGAACAATATCAAAAAGAACAAGCGAAATGTAAGAAAAAGGATCAAAAAGCCTTTTATCTGTCTATAGTCCATGCTAAATTATTTACAAATTACAGTCAATGTGGGTGATGATTCGCCTATTTTTGAAGGACTTTTTGAGTACTGTGGTTTGAGTGCAGGCGGTTCTATGGGTAAATGAACAAGAAGACAGAAAGAAACGTAGATACTGATACAAGTGCATAGAGGGTGCTGCTAGATTGAACCGCGGTTTATGTGATATTGCTATCAATTGGGCAGGTGGTCTGCATCATGCCAAGAAGAGTGAGGCCTCAGGATTTTGTTATGTCAATGATATTGTGCTTGGTATTTTGGAATTGCTTCGTTACTATGCACGTGTGTTGTATATTGATATTGATGTTCACCATGGTGATGGTGTGGAAGAAGCATTCTATACAACAGATCGTGTCATGACCGTTAGTTTTCATAAATATGGTGAATTCTTTCCAGGTACTGGTGAATTGAAGGTAAGCACGAAAAGATTGGTTTCCGAAAGAGAAATGATACTGATGGCATTTACAACTAACAAAGGATGTGGGTGTACAAAAAGGAAAATACTATAGTGTGAATGTCCCTCTAAGAGATGGTATTGATGATGAGAGTTATCAGTCTACATTTGAACCTGTATGTATTTCTTTCATTCGATACAAAAATGATGACTTACATGAAATGTCTAGGTCATTGAGAAAGTAATGGAATGGTATAGACCTGCTGCTGTTGTCTTGCAATGTGGTGGTGATTCTCTGAGTGGTGATAAACTTGGTTGTTTCAATCTTTCAATGAAAGGTCATGCTAACTGTGTCAAATTTGTAAAGAAGTTTAATTTACCTACCTTGGTCTTGGGTGGTGGTGGCTATACAATGAGAAATGTAGCAAGAGCATGGGCATACGAAACAGGTGTTGTTGTGGGCGAAGAAATCGGTCCAGGTAAAGCTTAGAGAAAAAGAAGAAGAAGATGTGTTTGCTCAACTCTTTCTTTTTAAAAAAGATATGCCTTACAATGACTATTATGAGTATTTTGGCCCTGATTACAAGTTGGATGTCAGAGCAAGTAATATGGAAAATATGAACACACCCGATTACCTTGAAAAGATCAAGTAAGAGACACTATCCGAAAAAGAAAAGAAAATCAATACTTATTTCTATGCCCAGAACCCAAGTGTTTGAAAATCTATCCCGTACACTGTTTGCACCTAGTGTTCAGATGCAAGGTAAATTCGGAGCATTGCTGAGAAATGATCATAACATTGAAATGTATTGTACCTTTTTTTTTCTCAGAGGTGCCTCGGGATCAAGAAATGTCAGAAGATGAAGATGAGCAAGATGCAGATGATAGATATTCTCGTAAGTTTCTATTGTTTTCTCTTTAATCACTATATAGAATACCGACTAAATCTTCTCCTATTTTTTAATCTTTATTTAGAAAACTATTGGGATCGCCGTATTATGCCTGAAAACGAATACTATGACTCAGACGAAGGCGAAGGACAAGGTTCAGGAGAAACAAGCAAACACAAACGAGACTTTAATGAAGATGAAGAAATGAAGTTATCCAAAGATGAACAAAGTCAGATTGATGATGTCTTGAAGGGACAGGAAATCAAAAAGGAACAAGAAGATATGGTGATTGATTCCGAGCCAAAAAAAATAGAGCAAGAGGATACAATCATGACAGGTAAAGGAATGTTTTTGATTAACAGAATAGAAGTTTACAAAGAAGATCATGATAGATGCCGATAATGCTCTTTCTCCTGAGGCAGTTCAACCCTCTGAAATAATTGAGCAGAAACCCGAATTGTCACAACACCATAAACAAGGAGGGGTAGAAAGCGATGAAGAAGGAGAAGTCAAATCAACAAAGTCAGCTACACCTCCCCCTGCTGATACAGCTCAAGATATTAATCTCACATCTATAAATGGTAGTGAAAACCCAGTGATATTATCACCCTCATCCCCATTACCAGTTGTAACAACAACAACATCACCACCACCACCAGCAACAATAGCAGCTATAGAAATGGCGCAAGCAAAAACACAAGCTGAACAAGCAGTAGAACCAGCACCTGCATCACCAGCATCTGTCCCTCCTCCTCCTCCCCCATCAGCAGCAGAAGGTGTTGTAGAGGAAACAAAGTCAGAACAAGATAAAGTAGAAGAGTTTAAGCATGCTATTGAAGAAGCACTAGAGGAAGGGGAAATTGAGGAGGGAGAAATTGCTGAATAGTTGGCACAACAAAGAAATCCCATAATAATCATAATAAAAAACATAATCCGAAATCCATATAGCCAAATAAGGTAATTAGAAAGAAGCAAGATTTAAAATGTCTTTTTAAGGGGAAAGAAAGAGAGAGAGAAAAAAAGGGGGGAAGACAGAGAAGGGACATGTAAATTAAAACGTAAAAGAAATGAAAGCTCAAAGTAGGAGATTAACACTAGAAAAGGGGGAGGGATTAGTATAAAAAAACAAAATACGACTCTTTTGTTTTTTCTCTTTCTTTTTTTTTTATCTTGAATTTCTTTCTTTATATGATGCCTCAATTTCATCGAAATCAGTTCAATCCTCAGAGTCTATTAAACACATATATTGATAGGCAGTCAATTCAACTGATAGCCATCCTGGGTGTTGGTGCTTATGGCATCATTTACCTTGGACAAAGTATAATCACTTCTCAGAAATTTGCGATTAAACTTTTAACACATGTCAATGTGAACCATAAAGAAGCAGAGATCCATGCACACCTTTCAGGACATCCCAATATTCTAACGTTTGAGAAGCTTGTCTATGAAGATAACAAGATATTTATGGTGCTTGAATATAGACCAGAAGGAGATCTATTTGCTGCCATCACAAAAAACAAAAAGGGGATTGTGGGCAATAACGATAAAATACGACGCTTGTTCTTACAGATCATAGATGCAGTTCAATTCTGCCATCAGAACAATATTGCTCATCGTGACCTTAAGCCAGAAAACATCATGCTAGGTCCTGGGCTAAAGATCAAATTGACAGATTTTGGTTTAGCTACCTCACAATCAACATCGACTGAATTTGGATGTGGTTCTACATTTTATTTTTCTCCAGGTAAAAAAAAAAAAGTCATTTGCTTATTTGTTATGGTGTACATTAATATATATATATTTATACATATATTTCTATCTATCTTATTTTAGAATGTCAAGGAGGCAAAACACACCAAAGTGAAACATCTCATGCCCGAGGTTATGATACACAAAAGAATGACATGTGGAGCTTAGGCGTCATCCTAATCAACTTGACAGCCGGACGAAACCCGTGGAAGCAAGCGACAGTCGAGAATCCAACATTTGCAGCTTATCTACGGAATCCCATTCATTTCTTCAGGACCATACTGCCGTGCATTTCAGAAGAGCTTGAATCTATTTTGCTCGATATATTCTGTCTGGATCCAGATCGACGTATTTCTTTACCTAAACTACGCTTACGTATCGAACAATGCTCCACTTTTGTACAACATATCCCAAAGAGATCCAACCTTTTTGTAACTGCGCCATCACCAATACATTACCATCGACAGCAACAGCAACAACCTAGCCATCACCGTCAACGATACCATCCCTATCATCAAAATCCAATAGTAAATCAACACAAACCTTACAATATAACCCATTTATATAGTTAAAGATAAACATGAACTGGTTTTTCTTTAAAAGAAAATGTGATAGAATACCCTTTAAAAAAAGGGGGGACAGCTTGTTATGAGGCAGTTCTCATTGTGCTCTTTTTTTTAAAAAAAGATTAATTGAAAGATATATATTTGAATGGATGCAATGTTGTCAAGCCATTCGTTTTCCTCTCTCTCTCTCTCTCTCTCTCCTTTTTTTTTTATTCTTCCCCCTCTTTAAATTTGATTAAATCTAGCAAACAATACAGCCTGCTTGCAAGTTAACATAAACACTATTCTAAAGCAACAAGCTTATGCATTCTGTTTCTGTTTAGTCCTTATTTCTCATACATGTGTTGACAACCTTATAACCTTGCCAGAGACAAGTTTTCATAATTGATTGCTCAAATTCCATTTTACAAGAAAAATCAGAAGGGCGCCAAAAGTAATTTATCCCAAAAGAGAAATTATCATAAAAGCGAGGTTGTATGCGGCCCTTTGTAAAGCAATCAATGCCTTAATAGGAATGCATCAAAGACATAAATAACAACATCAGCACTAATGAGTCTTAAAATAAGACAAAATTGATCATACAATCACTGGAAACCAATTTCTAAGCAACTAAGTTAGAGTGATTATAAACAAAACTATTGCTTCTTTTAGAATGTACAATCACTGGAAACCGAAATTCGATCGGGCATTAAATAAAGCATATCTGGCATGATGATGGCAACAGTCAATATTTCATTCTTTTTACAAAAAAAACAATTCAATTCAAATATGTCTACTATTGAAAACAAAAGCAGCCGTGGCAAACACAACAAGAGCAAAGAGAAAACTTATTGAAGAGTGTACTGGTTGAATCGCGCTAGCATTCCTTGAGAGAGGTTTCACGCATAATGGGGATCCCCTACACGACTGTAAACAACATCGTGGAAAAAGACACACTTCTACCCAGCGTTTTATCCTGGCTCGACCCCAAAAGCTAATAAAAGAACAATGAGGCATCTCAATTGAATTGCAACAAACAACCCTTTCTTTAACGTTGATGACATCAAACACGAGCTGGAGAAATTAAAAGTTACAGTTTGTCAGCTAAGCTTCAAATCTTACTGCGCATCTTACAAGCCTGCCTTGATGAAGAAGCACAAGGAGTTCCAATTCGAATGGGCCAAGGAATATGTCGATTGGACAACAGAGCTTCAACCCTGGTACTTGGAAACCCAAGCATAGAAGGACAGACGCTTCTTGTTTCAAGAAGATAGGGCTACGTGTCATACAGGAGCTTCTGCGTGTCTTTGGAAGAGCCGTCATTTGATGAAGAGGTTTGAGTACTGGCCTGCCCAAAGTCTAGACTTGAACCCCATTGAGTATCTGGGGTGGGCTCTTGAGCAGCGCATATCAAGTAGGCACCATGCTGTCCACAACACTGCTCAATTGAAGGAGTTGATGCTGGAGGAATGGAGCAAGATCAGCAGTGGTTTACTTGTTTGCTTGGTGGACAGCATGAAGGACCGCTGCCAAGCCGTCATAGATGCCAAAGGTAGTATGATAAAGTACTAGCCCCGTTTTCTTTTAATGACAAAAAACAGAACTCAATTGGCCATCTTCTTGAATCACTAATGTGTCTTTTAGTTTATGCATCTTTAACACTGAGTTTTAATCATAAAAATGATCGAATTGCGGTTTCCAGTGATTGTAACAATCATGATTTTTTTCCAAGTGAAATGCTGAAATGAAAAATTGGAGTTCAAAAAGTGACCAGTTGATGCTGGAAGCACTGTTAGTACCAAAATCCGAGACTTTACTACTTTAGGATCTAAATGAGCTTATTTAAGTCACTCTAATTTTTTTCTAATCCGACTAAGATCATGCGCTATACAAATGTCTGATCGTATAGTCTCTCTGATTTCAAGCAACAAGCAAAGTCTACCATGACCCCTTCAGTCTAGTTAAGGGGGGGGGGTGTTACAGCATTATGCTTATTTCTTTTTGGGAAAAGAAAAACTTCATATGACAGATGATATCGCTGTGATCAATTGGTCTTTCCTTTCTTTTTTTAATATAGGAAACAATTGCTTTAATAGGATGAGGTATCTAAAAAAGGCACTATGCTATTGAAATCACAAGCCAGCAAGGGAACATCAAAAGTTCTACATTATGCATGCCTTTCTAGCACAATACGCGTTTAACAATATGCTGACAATAAAAAAAAGGAAAATCAATACAAAACGCAAAGCGTGAGAATTGTAAATGCATTTACTTGCCTACAGCTTTTATTTTCCATAGCAACTACTAATTAACCAACTAATGTACAGTTTTCATATATGAAGAAGTCCATTTGACTTTGGTTGACCCTATAACAAAATATTATAACACCTATAGTCGGTATAAAGTAAAAGACAAATGAACATGGAGCTTTGATTTTTCTATCAAACTAAGATCATCACCTTCCAAAGAATTAAGGTAAATCACCGATATACTCTGATTCTATGATAAGAAACTCTGTAACACTTTCTATCTTTGCATTAGATGAATGTAATACAACATTATGTAAAAGCATAGAGTACAAAGGAAGCCAGGGTTTATGTTGATTCAAGATGACTAAAGACCAGGTCAATTGATAGCCTGTCTTGGGAAGAAAAAGAGAATTAACCGTGTGTACGATTGTATAGTTTAGTGAACGTATCAAGACATAAGAGAGTACACACACGAACAAAGAACTTATGCACAGATGGCTGAAGAGAAGCGAGAGAAGCAACACCTACTTTGGATTGCACCATCGAAGTAACAGAACACCTAAATCTTATTTATTGCACGATACGATTATGGTTATTTTCAAATGCAAACAATCGCGTATGATCAAAAGTAACTTAGACACACGTACATACACACATAAAAGAAAGTTTAAGTTGTATATCCAAAAAGAGCTTGATAGATCTACAGAGAACATTAAACTTTAACGCGAAAAAAGAAAGGCGAGACCATTTACGTACGATACTTTACCAAAATGGTGTTGCACTAAGAAATTAAGCTGCGGTAGTGATAGTTATCAAAACAATCTTTAGGGTTTTTCGCGGCAATAGGAGAGGGTATTGAATACTGTAAAGCACTGACCTATGAACCAAAGAGTCACTCAATGTCCACCATAGATATAACTCTTTTAGAGGAGCATCCAGAATCATTGAAAAGCCCTTGGTATTTCAGGAGAGTAACTAGTTTTATAAAGGAGGAAGGTGTCTTCCTACTATCAGAGCCACTGACAGGCCTCGTGCAGAGACTCTCCATGCGAATATATAGAATTATCCCATTATTTGCACTCTGAAATTCGATAAGAAACCAGAAAGTTGAGCTTGAGACGAACATAAAGGGTAGTCCAGACATCTGACTGCATTCGGAGAGAAAGACTTTCTTGATATGTTTGTTATGGCGTTTGAGGCGCGAGATTATAGGTTTAAGGCCGACAATAAGGATGGCCATTCCTTTGAAGAGGCCAAGAAAGCATCTAAATCATCAGCATATGCAAGTATATGAACAAGAGGGGCTGGTGCAAGATGATACTCATAATCAGCCGGTTTGAATACAAAAGGGCGTCTGGGCCTGGGGAGGACAGGGTATCTCGGATGTGCCCAAAGCAAAGGTTGGCTAGAAGATGGTGAGGGAGTGTTTCATAGCCAAAATTGAAAAGAAGTAAGGAAAGAGGGATACCCTGATGAAGACCCATAGACTGAGTCACAAGCGTAATAAGCCGATCATTGACTGTAATATGAATTCGAGTACCAAAGAAAAGTCTGTTTGCTAAAGTCTTGACTAGCTAAGATCGTTTCACTCTCATCATCTATTGATGCTGCTTTAGTATCAATTGCGAAGCTGTTTTCTTTTTCATCAAGGAAACCCTCACAGGCGTGCTTTCGAATCTGATGGACTGTAACTTGATGTTTCGAAAACTCTTGTAATCCAACGAGCAACTTGTCTTTTTTCTGAAATATGAATCACCTTCAATTCAATGATTCAAGCGATGAGGAACCTGAAGTTATTGGTTCTGCTGACAAATTTGGTTGGATTCAGTATTCTAATAGTTCATACTGGTCCTGTTTGAACTGGCAGTGTCAAGCAAAGCAACATAGCCTACAGTCAAACCAACTCTGTAATTAGGTCTTGATGTACACTATTGTTCGCTTTACGATGGATGAGTTCAGTCTCATAATCAGGGGAAACTGAAAATTGCCTCAGGGACATAATCGACTGTACTGCCCTGATAATGAGATTGTGAAGAGAGAGGAAGATACGTAACTGGTGAATTCTTGCAGTTACTCGTGTACAAAGTACTTCGCCCGGGTTTAGTACAAGTCCAGAAAGATATGGAAGAGGTTTGTGTACTTTTTTTTATCAGGTAAATTCAAAGACATGCTCAACTACGTATAAGATAGGAAGCCCCTAGACGCCTTTTCTCTATTCAAAGTGTGCGACAATCCAATTTTTTTTTTAGTGCAACATCATTTTGATAAAAGGTGCATAAGACTAGTAGATTGTTTATTAGCAAGG
Source organism: Blakeslea trispora (assembly GCA_025331445.1). Lineage (NCBI taxonomy): Eukaryota > Fungi > Mucoromycota > Mucoromycetes > Mucorales > Choanephoraceae > Blakeslea > Blakeslea trispora. Next base: position 80,172 of record JAIWNE010000034.1, on the reverse strand, counting down.
GTCTCTAAATAAGATTATGATCGATCTATTTTACCACCAAACTTTATTCAAAGGAAAATGGCGAATTGTGTAAAGTATACATGTGATTTTGAATTTTCAGTGAATGTCTGGAAGGTCATTGTATCTTCTGACTTGCTTGCCTATGAGCAAAAGAGAGGCGTCTTTGGTTCACAGATATGCAGGTAGTGGCAGAAACACATTGCTCGGCAGCCAGCTTTATCTTCTTCTAATCTGTACTTCACAGTGCTCTCCCAAATTTAGGAACACTATCCTTTTCCAGAAAAATTGCTGATTAAGCCGAGGTGCTCACTCACTGCTAAAATTTCTGTTATTCAAACTAATGAAGCTAATCTGAACCTAATTTTATGTTAAATATCAAAGAGCTTTTGCCTTCTTCTTTTAATACCATGTCTTTAAAGGCACAGTCGGCCTTGATGCTTTGATAGCTTATTTGCATTTTCTTTTCCTTAATGAATAATGTCATGATGACTTAAGTCTCAATCATAATCATATTACTTGGCTTTGGAATTATTAGGCTTTTCTCAAAATAGCATTTAAGCGGCCGTATGCTGCATAATATATGCTGAATTGGTCTTTTGATTACCTTTTTTTTTTCTTTCTCAGAAAGCCAAAGAGAAGGAGATAATCTGCCCAATACGTGCGATATATCCAACTCTTTAGCTAATGAAAAGCTATATACTTTTTATATGTGTGAAACAAATACAAATTTTACAGCCATGCAATATTCTATGTTTTTATTTGTGCAATCTATTTCTGGAGATGGTGTAATGATTCCCTGAAAAATTCATAAATTTTACTGAAAACAAATACAAAATAAATAAATAAATAAAATGGGAAAGCCTATTCGGGAGAGTATTGGAATATTTATGATAGAATTCGGTCTAGAATCAACTAGATTTGACTTCTTTACTTGTTTCTTGGAGATAGATTTTGCACATAATTATCTCTATTAAGAAAAAAAAAAGGGCCAAATGTTTAATATGTTTTAAAAGCACGATTACTTTATTTTTTTTTATTAGAAAAAAAAAAATATTCTTAAAAAAAAAAAAGAGGTATAAAGAAATGACAGGATTAAGTAAAATATACAAAATAGAAAATTAAGATAGATGTGATAGATGTAATGTGAGAACTATATATATATGTAACAGTGTTGGGGGGCGGTAAGTATATGGAAAAAGTGTACAAAATTGGAACTGAATCTTTTTTAGTAATCTTCGGAAACAGTAGGCAGGTCATTGTTGTTTGTTGAGTAAGCAAGTGGTACAGGTGGCGGTTTAGATGTGGGGGGTGGAAGTTGTGATGGAATAGTACTTTCCCAATCTGGTATTTCTGCCAATGACTGTCGCTTCACATTTGGCTTTCGCTTAGGCTGTAACGAATGTTTTCTGGACAAGGCGACTTCGTTAGCCGTGCTGGTTTCATTAATAGAGATAGGCAAACTTTGTCGAAAGGATTTTTTCACATTTACAGCAGCTACATGAGAAGGAATCAGGATGCGATAGTCATCTGTAAGCGTGATTGATTTGAGAATGGCTGCATTCAAAAGTCCATCATAGCCAATTTTGATACAAGCAACAATCTTTTTCATAGCCTCCAGCCATTGTTTCATCTGATCAATAGAGTCACATCGAATAAACCATTTGCAAAGAGGCTTTCTTAATTCTATCACATAGCCCTTTTTGAATTCTTCGGTCACAAAGACAAAAGTATCTTCAGTCAAGACAAAATATTCGCGCGCTGGGTTGGTGAGCTTATTAGACTTGAAGATAAATAGGATTCGGTCAACAAGCACAAACATGCGTGGTTTCCAGGATCGTGAAAATGCAAAGGTAGGTGACTCGTATTTGTGCATCCAACCAGACAAGATGCAGCTTTCAAGAGCTGTCTTTGCAGACATGCACCATGGCTCTATGTAGTTGGTAACCGAGCTATCGATTGAGTCGTCAATTGAGGGCAATGTCGTATTAATATAAGGGTCTGAAAGTGATTTTTGATGACGCTGGGATGACGAAGAAGAAGGGTAGAATCGACTCAAAACCTTATTTCTCAAGTTTTCCGAAGTTGAAAATCCGGATAGTAAGTATCGAGATGATGGCGATAGTGAGCTGTGATTGTTATTATTATTATACAGAGGTGATGCATCTGAACAAAATAAACAGAATAAGCATTTAAATCACGCTTTGATCTCTCATAACTTACTGTAGACTACATGCGTATCTTCTTCGAGGCTGGCTACACTGAGTCGTTGACTGGAAGTATTGGTCGTTGTGGTTGCTTCGGATGACTGTGAGTTGATTGATAGTCGAAAGAGTTCTTTGTCTTTTATTGTGGGCGGAAATTCCATTGAGTGATAAGATGTATTTTCAACTGGCATACAATCAGATGAAAGCATAATAAATAAATACAAGAAGAAAAAGAAGAAAAACAAAATAAAAAAGAAAGAAAGAAAAAAAAAGGATTATTTATTTATAATCACGTTCTATTTTCTCCTTTTTGTACCAAAAGCGGAGAAAATCTTCTTTTATCTTGTGATTTTATAAAGATACGCATTTTCTCAGACACATGCGTATAAGCCGGATCAAGTTTTTGAAACAGCCAGCTCCTGTTTGTATAACAGCAAGCTTACCTAAAGTCTTTTGTATCTCGAACGTTTGGGAAATAATCAAGAAACTGACGCGGTAAACATAGACATAAACATTAAAAAAAAAAGCTCTTTTTTTTTTTTCTATTGTTGCTATTTAGTCTATCTGGCATTTAATCAAAAACCTCTCTAGATAAAATAGACTGGCATAGAGAGAAACATATAAAGTTTAGCGATATTACACAAATGCAAAACTATGTATTGTAGCAATATTTTTATTTTGTTTCTCTCACTTTTTGTATCAATGGCGGAGTCCTCGTTTGATCTCAACCAACTGATTTTCCTGCACTACTGTAACATTTTTTTTTCTCGGCTTGATGTAACTTTATTATTCTTACACAAAGAAAAAATAGGGGAATATGTGTGTGGGTTGTCATTGCTCGAATTCGAATGCATTTACACGCGTATCGCATGGATTGAATAAGCTCTATCGTATAACTTACCGGCATAACTATTTATATACATATGCATACACAGTGCTTACGGTCCCAAATGGCGGATTTCAAAAATCGAATCTACTTAAATGTTCCCGCCGGGATTTGAATTATAGGCATAAATCCTAAGTGGCTTTGGTGGCTTACTGATTGCTTTACTTGTAATTTTACTTTTGTTCCTGAAGAAGTTTTTTGTTTTATTTTCTAAAAGTTTCTTAAACATCAAACACGTCAACCTCTCCTACCAGAATCGTATACAACTTGGCCAACATTGAGACCGCTCTTGTCAGTACTGAAGTACCAGGAGTTTTAAGTCTCCCTTTGAACGAGACTGTATGTGTAGTAGCAAACGAGTGGAAAGAATGCTTCAACCGCATCAGCGAGTTGAGTGCAAGCAAGTGGATTAAGAAGCGTAGCAGAGGTACCGAAAACTTGATCATGGGCGAATCCCGTGAATGTCACCGTAGAGGTCAACATAACCCTAATAGAACTGTGCGTATCAGTCAAAAAGACTCAAAAAAATTGGATGCAAAGGAACTTTGAGCATCCTTCAGTATGTTCATAACCCTGCCGTTGTTGAAATCAAGATGTCGATGGGCCATGCCAATCATGTCCCTGGCAGCAACAGCGACATCAGAACTCTTCCTCTGACCAGGGAGACCGTAACGGTCATTGAAAGAAACTTGAGAAATGGCTCAAACTGCAGAGACATTACAACTGCAGTTCTTCGCCAGATTGAGCAGTGGGAATGTGGCAGAAGAAAGCCCACTTATGAAGATGTTTACAATCGCATCAAGAAGGTGCGAAATAATGAGTTACTTTTTGAACATTTGAGTTGAGCAATAATTTTCCTTGAGTAGATTAAAGAAACCCTTTATCGCCTTGATAAGAACGATTTAATTTCTTTTGACGCCTGGCTTGATCGTCAATTGCCAATGAAGAACTATGTTGTCTTCAACGGCAACTTGCAATTGTACAGCCAGAATGACAAGCTCTTTGCCCATGGGTTCCAATCCCCTGTCCAAGTACGAGAGATGTCTCTCAACAAGTCTTTCTGTCTTGATGCAACCCACGGCATCTCTCCCAGAAGTACCGAGGTGCCTTACAGTCTTGTTGCTCGGGATACTCATACCCAGAAGGGCTATCCTGTTGCGTATATGGCAACCAATGACCAAACCGTTGGTCCAGTAAACCAATGACTTACCTTCTTGAAGCAACAAGGTAGCTTCAATCCTGAGGCAATCACCATCGATTGTTGTGTGGCCGAGCTCAATGCCATCCGCAGTGCATTGAATGGCACCTATGTCCATTACTGTGGGTTTCATGTGCTGAAGGCTTGGAGAAAGGCCATGGACCAAAAGGTCACACTCACTGGTGCCCACACCCAAGAAGAAGTAGGCCAGTACAAGAAGCAATTGGAGCAATTGCTGGGTCAGCTGCTTCTCACAAGCGAAGTTGCTGCATTCAATGAGCTTCTAGCCCAATTCGAATTGAAGTTGGAGCAAGAGAACCAAGTTGGCTTTCTGGCTTACTTTCGTGGACGCTGGACTCAAACTGAGGAGCTGAAGGGTCGATGGAGTCAATCGTACATGCCGGAGACACATAGAAGCATGCTCACTAACAATTATATTGAGTCGTGGCATAATCAGCTTAAGGCCGTATATTTTAGTCGACGCAGAATTAATCGACTAGATCATTTGACTTTCGTCTTGGTTAATGATGTCGAATTTCACTTCGCAGAAGAAAGAGAACGTATCATGTTCAACAATGGCAGAATGGGGCCGGAGCAAAACGAACAAGCTAAACGTTCATTCGTTGCGAGAGAGGTTCCTGCAAACCAATTACCTTCTCTCATTGAAAACCCATTGGGTAACTATAGCAGTGATGTTGCTGTTGTCAATGGGAATTGGTTTGTAGGCTCCTTGACTTCCCCGTCTGTTAAGTACTCTGTTAGTGTTGAAGATGGCTTTATTAGCAAATGTACGTGTCCTGATTTCAGGAAGAGAAGTTTGCCTTGTAAGCACATGTATCTCTTAAAGAGATACACCTCAGTTCCTTTGTTCTACGATCGTGTCAGAAATGATCAATTGGCTGCTTTCAGAACTCAAGAAGCTACTCATATTGACGAAGAAGGTATTACTTTCAAGGATAGAAATAGGATTGCTCTGAAACACCATGATCGGAAATTCAAAAATTATTTAATCTTTTTGTAGATGTAACACCTCAGCATGACTGAAATTTTCTTTTTTTATATAAATAGCCACCATTTTTCTTTTAATAAGGACAAGCTTTGTTCTCATCTAAAAACTTCTTGTATACTTATCCATTACGAATTTTTGTCTTTACGACTTTTCTTTTTTTACTTTAAAATTTCTCTTTCTTTTTCTTCTTTGTATTTCCTTTATAATTTTCCTTTTCTTTTTAAAAACTAAACAAGTCCATTAGGATTATCATAATCGTTTTTTCCTATCTTACTAAAAACTAAACAAGTCTACTATAAGGACTATCATAGTCACATTTCATTCATATACATCACAAATCTATAAGAGACTTTCCCTCAAATTCTTGAAACTCCTTCATTCGTACTACAACGTTGCAAGAGTTGTTCAACCAAAAGAGATGTGTCAAAAATAGCCGAGTTTTATTTATTGTCAAACATATATACTTATCAGTTTTTTACAAACTGAAAGGTGGTAAAGTGGGGTGTACCTACTTCCCCAACTGTTATTTGGTCCTCTTTCCTTTTCGTGCAACATCAACTACCTTATAAAAAGCAATACTTCAATCGACCTACTTTTCTCTTCTTTGGGAATTATCCAGATATCTTGAGAATTAGAAAAAGTAGGCAATTTCATATATACTTATCCGAATTATCATATTATCACCATGTTATTAACCTGAATAAAGCTTATTATAATTATCCCAAAATTAATATAGTTCAAAATTTATAATTTCCCATATTTCAAAACGTTACATAGTCAACTGTACTACATTGTTTAGCAGATAAGAGTAGTGGTACTTGATCGGCTTCCTTTCCTTTTCTTTTCCTCACCCTCTTTTATTTTGCTTTACTTTCACTGTTATTAAAATGTCTTTACTTCTTACCAGATCCAACCTCAAAAATCTTTCGTTGAATCAATATGATTTAACTTTTAAACAACAAAACAAAAACTCATCCAAAGGAGATGCCCATCAACTTATGTTGAATTTTCTACAGACTTTGGAGAAAGAAGAATTAGAAGAATGGGAGACCAAAAAGGTTGAACAGTTGCACGTGGATTTGAAGGCAAGTTGATTTTTACTTCGTGCTCTTTTTTTTTTGCTAATTGACAAGACTTTCCCTCTCTTAGAAATGCAAACTTGATGCAGTTAACTGCGAAATTTGGGGAGTAAAAAGAAAGAGAGAAGAAGAAGACAAAGAAGAAAGATATAGCAAAAAAGAAAAATCTAGTGGAGAATCCTCCACCTTGAGTGCCCGCCTGACATCCGTCAGTGCTGCTTCTGCTGAAAGCACACCGGTTAATGAAGCTGACAAAGTATATGCATATTGATTTGATAAAAATCTTTGTTCTAAATCCTAAAACTTACTTTCGACATAGTGGATCCTCAATGGTTATGATGTTTCTTCTCGCTTTGACGAGTTGAGAGATGTTGCCGTGAATAATAAAAGTGCAAAGAAACTTAGTTGTTTGGACAAGCTGTAAGTCACGTCTGACAAGAAGAGGAGCAAGTCTTTAAGCATTACTAACCTTTCTGATTAGCCATTTGAACCATGTTTTTCTTGTGTCGAAGTCGATACAAAAATCGACTTTGCAGTACTACCCTTTGGTAGTGAAAATGAAGATCCTGGCTGCTTGTTTCGGAGGTGATGATGAAGAAGATGAAGTACCCTTGACTGTAGAAACATGGGTAGATGAGATGAAGAAGGTATATATAACCTACTTGACGTCTCTTTCAAAACACTATTGACAACTTTGATAGGTGATAAAAAGCAGCAATGAGACAGAAGTTGGCTTAAATATCGTAGACCAGAAGCAGAAGGAGTTAAAGAGAAAGGCAAGAGACTTCATGCAAAGAGCTGAAGAGCAAGATGATGATGCATTGGAAGTATATGCCGAAGTTCTAAGTCGCCTGTAAGTAATGCAAACCTAAGATGTGTTTTGTAGTGCTGATGTCTTTTTCTTCTAGTGCCGGAAAAGCCAAGAGATGGTCGAAGACAAACCTTGGTGAAACCACCTTCATTCATGATCGATTGACGGACGTCCTGGATTGCACCTTCGGCTCCTTGAACGCCGATCTCTTTCATTACGAGATGTAAGTCTTCTTCTTTTATGTTAGTCTAATTAGCTTCTAATTCGTTCAAAACAGGCAAGACAAGTGGATGTCGAAGGCAAGCCTGAAGCCTGACTACTTGCTGTCGATCAACACTTGTCAATCCAAACCAATTGACTTGTATGCCATGGAAGCCAAGACGCCCGAAGCTCGCAAAGGTGACATGGACTTTGTGAAGATGTCAATCATGCTTAAGCATATGCTGGATGAAATGGTGCTCCGTGGTTGCCATGTCAGTGATGCTGCTGTTTACGGCAGCATCCTGCATGGTAACCATGTGTTTCAATACACAATGACGTTGCCATTCAATGGCATCTACTTGATGAAAGAAGTTTCTGTTGGTTCCCTCCCTTCCTCTCCCCAGGAGATCGACTGTTTGGTTCGTCTGGTGCCCAGATGTTTGAAGATAATGGTAAGAATTTCAAACTATCTTTTGGGTTTCGGCAATGTGCTCATCTACTTATTTTAGGATGATCTCAGACAAAAGGCTGAACGTCTTGAGTTGCTCTCTGGCGAAAACCAGAAAGATCCATACCAGAGAGCAACTGCTTATGTCTTGAAAGAAAAGACAGAATAAAATCTCTTTTTGTCTTTTTTGTCTTCTTTATTTCAACTAAAACATTCAGTGGGCCTGTCCTAAAAGCTACCTAAGTCCATCAACATACTCGTACTCATACGGATGCAGCTTGAGAGATTATTATAAAGTCAACATAACATATCCTTGCTGTTGCATGCACTTTTGTTTACTAATGTATCGATTGCTTCATCCAGAGTATCTCTTTTACAGCTTTAGCTAAGCTAGAGACAACCATATGACTTTTATTGAGATCCTTTATCCTACTTAAATTGACAGCAAAGGCTAAAATGCAATCCCCTCTTCACTGTAAGAAAAATCAATCATGACGCAGCCTTCCCTTCTTTTCCTTTCCTTTTAGAAAAAAGTGTTAGCTTGGAAGATTTGAATAAGAGCTGTGAAAAAGAAATACCCTGGTGTAGACAATAGCTTTCTTTTTTGGAATTAGCCGTTTGAAATAGTATGTATGTATGTATATAGATGTGTATCTATACTAAAAGCAAAGTAGTAGAAAACGAAGCTACAAGTTCATACCCTGAAACCGGCTGCCTATAGCATCCTAGCTTTAGGGCTCCAGAGGATTAAGACATGTAGTAGAAAACGAAGCTACAGTTTCATACCCATGAAACCGGATGCCTATAGCATCCTAGCTTCAGGGCTCCAGAGGATTAAGACATGTAGTTCGTACGTACGTGTACAAGAATCAAGAAGTAGGTGGCATAAACGCAAAACCAATCACGCCAGAACGCGGCAATGGAAAACAGAAGCTACAAGTTCATACCCTGAAACCGGCTGCCTATAGCATCCTAGCTTTAGGGCTCCAGAGGATTAAGACATGTAGTAGAAAACGAAGCTACAGTTTCATACCCATGAAACCGGATGCCTATAGCATCCTAGCTTCAGGGCTCCAGAGGATTAAGACATGTAGTTCGTACGTACGTGTACAAGAATCAAGAAGTGGGTAATAGCTTTCTAACCTTTGAAGTATAGGCACATATTTTTTTATGGATGAGAAAAATTGAGTCACGTGATTGTCTTTGGTTTATGATTTACACTGACCCAGAATTAAATTCCGCTGGTGCTTGTGAAGAATTACAACTACAAAGCAAGAATAAAGAACACACGTACCAATTCTTCAAACTGACAAGACAAATCAACACATGAATGGGTACAGCTAACGAAAAAAATTCAAAAGGTTAATAAAAGCAAAAGATTACTGACATTTTAGAAAAAAGAATGAATTCCAATGCCATAGCAATCAATACATTCACTCAATCACGGTCAACTCAGTACCAATAGCTGATGGTCCTACAGCAGCAAACAAAGAGCGCAAGTTTGTCTGGAGAGAAAAATAAAATATCTCACGCATAAGACTACGTAAAAGATATGAACAAGCCATTGCTATCAGTACGGCTATAACACAAGCAATTGCGATATAAAGAACGTTAGATCTCCTTTTTTTTTTAAAAAAAAAGAATGTATTTACCATTTAATATCTAATATCTTAGATTCAGATTGTCCAAACTTACCAGCCAGCTTTAAATTAAGCTCTTTTTTTTTTTGCCTAGGAAGGTAACCCTAAGTTACCTAATCGGTCAAATAAAAAAAAAAGTCTGTACAACATGACTGTCAGTAAGAAATAAGGCTTGCTTATTATTTTGACAAGGACCTTTGTTGTTAGAAGAAAAGAAGACGATAAATGGTAATGGTACAATAACTACCCTTGATTTGATTTATACTATATATCACCTCATGAACGAAAAAGAGAGAGAAAAGAAAAGCGAAATGAAAGAAGGAACAGCAAAGCCTTCCAACTTTCGCTTTAAAATAAAAAAAAAGAAAAGAGACTCGCAATAATGCATTATTAAATTCCTTTAGTTTAATAAGCCATTTTGCATTCTCTCTATATTTAACCTTATGCTTGGAATTCAAGTGAACATGTAGAGCGTTGGTCCTATTTGAGAAAGTGAAAGTACTCTATCATGCATTCAGCGGACGCACTTTTTTTATGCCTGCAAACCCTCTTCTGTCTCCTTTAGTCATCATGATTTTCCAATTTGCTTTTAAATTTGACAGTACGCGTTCAATCTCTTCGTTATGATCTGGTGAAGAAGCTAACAGGGAAGTCATTTGAAGCATCTTAGCAGCTGTAGCAGCTGGGTTCTGCGAGCTACCAAAATCAGTAAAGAGCTTATTGAACACGTCTTACTGAATGTTAATGTATGAGGGAGAGAGTGTATCTTATGCGTATGTGTTACCTTCTAATCGTTTGGTTTGAAGCAAGATGACGTTATCCCGAAAGCTTCGAAGGGCCATTGTACGCATATCCCACATCTCAGCTTCATCCTGTGACCGGTATCTGACATCTGTCCTGAGTGGCAAAAAGACTGCTTCAAAATAAGGCAGTGCATAAGTGAAAAAGAAGGACCATTGCTCAACTAAGCGATCCAGCAATTTTTCGTCTGTGACACCAAACATTTTAGCGTTCAAAGTGAACATACCGTCTCTTAAGAGAGCTTCAATATCATGATAGAGTTGGGGCATGATAGGATCGGTGATACATCGCTGGAGTAGCTCGTTTAGGTCTTCAATAGTACCTTGTACGCCCTCTCCATTAAACAAAGGCAAGACGCGCACACACAAAGCTTGCCAGGCATCTGGATGTGAATTATTCATATTAGCAGGTGGAGGTAAAGTGATCATACTGCTGGTACTGTTTTGTCGGGGATAAGGATAGTGAGGTGTGCTTACAGAGGATATAGACTGAAAAGTCGACATTGGGTTGATAGTGCTTGTGCTGGTATAATTATTCGATAGGTAACCATGCGGGTTACTTGTAGGTGAAGCTGGAGACATGACATCATCTCGAGAATACAACATGGAACGTTCTATGTCTCTTGTGATTGCTTTTGCATCTAACGCACTAAGCGATTTGTGAATTGAAGGTGATGCCAAAGGTGATGAAGGTCTTCGGTGGTGCTGATGTTGTTGTTGCTGAAGTGATAGTGGAGGCGGAGGTGGCGATCGGCCATTGGCCATAAGTTTGGGCGAAGTATACTGAGTTGGAGATTGTTCGCCATTTCGTTTTACATGACTACCACTTGGAGGAGGGCGGATGGTCAAAGTGGTGGATGATGAGGAAAGCGATCGTGAAGGATTGGCTCCATAACTATGAGTCACGTTTTGGTTTTCTAAACTAGTGGATAGACATGACGAAGAGTTGGAAAAGTAAGAAACAGTAGGATGATGTGATTCGTCTAGAAAAGCATTATTAGGTGAGTACATGATAACTATGAAAGGAAGAAGAAAAAAAAAAAACGAGTCAAGTTGTACAGCCACATAGCCTAATTAACAATGACATTGTGCGACAGTGCACTTATTTCATTTTGTTTTGACAAAGGGATTTGACCCTTGTTTTCTTTTTTTTTTATTTCTATAAAGATGACAGTTAGTCAAGTCAAGACGTGCTTATTTGCAAGGATATATCTTTAATGCCATTTCTCTTGATACATTCTTTGACTGTTTATATGCTTCAGGATTGAACAATGACCTACAAAAATAGCTATCACAGCATTGTTTTGAGAGGCTATTTTTTTTTTTCTTATTGCAACAATATCTAAAAAAAACAGAGTCAAACGTAAAGCATTTCAGTCAAGTCAGTTTCTCTTTTCGTAGCCATGATGTATATCTCGATGCTTCAAAGCTGCTTACAAGATTGACTACACAAATGATATTCACATTGTGTTTATTTAGGATATCAGTATCAAACAATCCTGAGTGCAAACATTGGGAGTAAGAGAATTGATAGGTAATCAACAGACAAAATATAAATATATAGGTAGACAGAAGCAGATATAGAAAAACTAAAGTATGTTTAAGTGAATTAAGCTATAGCGATAGGGATGAATCTGCCATAAATAGGAAAAAGATCTACATAAAGGCTAATTTTATGTTGGTATTAAGGAGTACTTAATTCTGTAGCAATTTGTCCTATCCATTGAATGGCATATAAAGAGACAGCTACATCTATATATGCACTCTGTTGTTTTATTCGAATATCTTACAATGACAACTAAATTTCTTTCAATACTTGAAAAAGTGCATTTTTTTTGTGATTTTCCTTTAAAAAAACCAACAAATCACTTTGTTCATCTCTCACGCAAATTGATGTCTATCAAAATGATCAACAAATACTTGCTGTAGAATGAAATCTAATAAACTAGAGATCATCTCTCAAATGCCCAAAAAAAACCATTGTATGCCTTTGTTTTCGCTAGCGAACAAAAAACAGTGCTTATTTTACCTCTGGCCAAAAGATTGTTTTTTATGCCTAACATTGCTATGAACAAGTATATTTGTCTTAGTGACGCATTTGAATGCTTTTTGTTTTCTTATGAAATCAAGGCATTTTCAATCTAAACTTTCAGTTTGTCTCAGAGCTCAGTAACATAAAGATGATGACATTTGAAGCATCTGTCTTCAAATTTTCTCCTTCAAATAGTAGATTTGATACTCAGTTGACAGCATTCATATTTTAGGATTGACCAATAGTCATGTGATAACATGAGGCTACAAAGTTTACGTATTCAAATTAGTAATCGCATCTCTGTTTTTTTTGAAGCTGTTGTCATCGAATGATACCATCATAACAAAGTAATTCCATAACGCCGGGTTGTTATTTAGCCAGTAGAAAAAAGAGACTAAACCTAACATGGCAAACATGATATATGTCTTCTTCATGTGGTAGACACAGTCATAACGTCAGCGTTGTGAAGCGGATCGAAGCATTACTAATTACATTCATGCTTATTGCTGATCGTTATTTAGCTCAATATAGCTAAAGAAGATGTACATCTCTAAAACAAAGCCCCTTACTCCTTAGTCAATTTAAGGGAAAAAAAAAAGAACGTGAGCTTTAAGAGCAGCATACATTTGTCAAACAGTCAAATTTAGGAAATGACTTGTGTGACCCGTGTTCTGACTTCTGATCAACACGTCTTGTAAGATGATCGTGTTACCACCAAAAAAAAAAGGATAAAAAAAAACGTTGGCCATGTTTTCTTTCTTTTTTTTTTTCTTTATTTTTCTACGCATTTACATCAATTCATTCTATTATTTCTTTATTTATTCATTCCTTCTTGTTAACATCATGCTTGAACATATCGAACAGAAAAAAGGGCTCAAACTCAAGAGAAGTCTGTTTCGACAGCCATTCGATATAACCCCACCTAGATCGCCCATGTCACCCAAATCTCCAAGTGGCCGAAAAGGACAGCTACAGATTTCTTCACCTATCTTACAGCACTCATCTAATCTCTATTCAATTGTGTCGCCTACAAAGAATGGATTCTCACATCTCAGTTACGAAGAGCTATACCAACCATCTAGCCCTCCACCTCCCATTCCTCAACAACCCAATTCCGTATCACCTTCACCCTACTATCAAAGAAGACGACCAACAAGAGACACACTTCCTCCTCACACACCTACTTATTTACCTACTCCTCAAACACCTACCCAACCATCTTCACAACTACTTGATTATATCTCAAACAACCAGTTAGATGCTGAAAGCCGTATCACAGTATCCAGTGATCCTTGCGAATATAGAACATCACGCCCAACTCTGTCCGAGCAAAACCGTCGACACTCTTGTTCGTCTGCCATTGTCAAACCACAGCCAACTAAAAGTTCTGACTCAGGCTCAAGTAAATCTCTTCGCAATAAGTTTAAAGAACGTCGTAGTCGCAGTAAATCGAATGCAGCAAATACTGCCTCAGCAGCGGCAGCAGCAGCAGCAACAGCTTCTGCAACGCCTCCCTCACCTCCGCTTGTCATCAAGCCTAGTACATCAACTCCTTCTCGTAAAGTCAAGACTTATAATATAGCAAAAGATGCAGCCAAGGAAGAAGAAAGACAGCGAAGGATGTTGGAGCTAGAAGACTTGATTTCAACTCGAACAGAACGAACTCTGAAACTTACATTGACTCCTAAAGGGCTATGATCAACAGGGTCTTTCCTCGTGTTTCTCTTTAATTACTATTACTATTACTGTTATTATTATTATTATTATTATTATTACTAGATTCTTTCCCTTATACAATTCATACTTTATTTAATCCACCTTTTTCTCCTATGCCTTACATACTTTATATCTCTTTATTAATCTATGCCCGTAATAAACACTACTAATTTGAGTTGGAAAATATATATTGCATTTTCTTTCTTCAATTTTGATGCCCAGATTGAGTCCCTTTTTGTAACACGTGTCATATTAATGAAGCTAATTGTCTCTCTGCTCATTTCTTCAGCCATCCATTACACAGCATGTTCTCTGTTTCACACACACGCACAAGCACACGCATAAGACATATTCATCATGACATCAATTCGATTTTGGAAACAAATTACTTGAGAATAAAAGATTGCTTTATAGATTAGCATGAAGTCGCAGTAGGCGGTGTTTGAATGAACCCCTTTTTTTTTTTTACTAATTTCTTTATACAACAGGTTTGCTCAAAGACAGAAAATCCCGCCATTTTAAGGGGTAAAAGTTTGTTACAATGATGGACAATCAATATTATTGAAACAGTTGGCGTTTAAAAAAAAGAGAGAATCCTTGATTTCTTCTCCTTAAAGAGATTTCTTTGTTAAGAAAAAAAAAAAGACAAGCGTGGTACAGAAACCGAGAGTTAGGTATCCAACCAAAAAAGTTTTCCTTATTATTAGACAAAGTTTACTTGTCGTTATTTAAGATAATATTGACAAGCTGTCTCTGCACCAAATAAAACAAAGTGCTTAGTAATGGATTGTAGTAGAATAAAAAAAAAAGTAGTTATGTAAACTTGATTACATTAAACCATGTGCTATTATAGGAATATATTGCTTTTTCAATTTTTTTTTATTATTAAAACTACAGGCATTATCTATCCTTGATGACAAGACACTCTCTGCAAGCATTACCATTATAAAGAAAAATAACAGTTTCTTTTCACAAGTAAACTTACGTAGTCTCCAAGTCATTTTTTTTATGTTGCTTACTAACACACAGTCGCTCTAAATTTAGAATTCTGTAGAAGATTCAGATATTTACAAAAGAAACAGAGAAAAATAGATAGGTTTGACAATGCTTGTATTACTCGAAGCATATCGGGCAAGATACTCGATCATAGATGATCATGCAAATTCATCGTACAAGTTGCTTCAATTCCTCTCTTTTGTAATATTATAATTCAACATTGAAAAAAAAAAAAGAAAGGCTATAGATCAACCTTTCTCTCCAATACATAAAAAAGAACCCTGTTTGTTACTCTCTAAAAGGGAGTATGCACCACTATTTTTTTTTATAACGATTGTTCTTTAATGTAGTACAAAATATCTTCCCCCCCCCCTTTTTTTATAGAATGACAATAGCGCGATTTATATGTTTATTATGTACATTTGTCAATTTCTCTTTGTCTAATTTGCTTTGCTCTTATCCATAAAATCATAGAAAGCTTTTTGTGGCAACTCGACATTACCTAGAATAGAATGAGTCTATGCACAATGCTTTATATACTACTGTTTTCATTACCAATCATCTTCATTCGCTTCTTGCCTTCCTTTTGTTTCTGAAGCAACTTCATCTTTCGAGATACGTCACCACCATACTATTTTTTTTAAAAAAAAAAAATCATTGAGATACAGTATTGAACTGTCATTCGATAAAAAAAAAACTTACACATTTAGCAGTTACATTCTTACGCAGAGCAGATATACTAAAGAAATAGTTGAGTCAATGCAACTTATTTCAAACACATGTCCTTACGTTTCTCTTGCAATAATCTTTGTACCCAGTGCAGTTTGAATAGATACATCAAAAAGCTGTCTTTGGATGACTCCCTTCAGACGCTTTACCCAGTCTCGACCGACGACTTCAGCTTGTGAACGGTGAAGGATGATCGATAATGCATCTACAGGTTTTGAGTTTAAAAGTACAGACATCTTTATCGTACGATTTCAAATTAATGACTGTAACACATTCATGCCATTTACTTTGTGGTCACCCATACCTTAACCAAATCACTATCCTCATATCCTCCCTCTTCATAATCAAAAGAGGCATAACCTGAGGAGCGACTCTTCAGTTCATCATAAAAGTCAGTAACGACTTCTGCCAAGGGTAATCTGTACTTCATCATCACACGCGTATCATCTACATAGACATATTCAAGCTGTTCACCTCTGCGAGACTATTGTTGTATCTAATATTAGTACCAGAAAAACAAGGTTCTCTTGTACTCACCCCACAAAGTTCAATGAGTTTTCCCATATATTCCTTTTTTTAAATTGATTAGAGATTGATTGATAAAGTCATCCATTCACTTACTTCGGGAAAGATCAAGGTAGCCAAGACCATAGGCTCTTGTAATTTGGTCACCTTAAAGGATCGTTCTTCATGATCTGGGAAATCTGCTGGATTTCTAACTAATTTCGAACTACCATCTCGATAAGTAACTACAAACAGTGAGTTGCTTAAGGAATTGTTATCTCCTTTTCATTTACTATATTACCTTTATAAGGCACTGTGGGTTGTGTGACAATGATATTGGCATCATATTCCTTATCATGAATTCAGCCTTTTTATTGTACAACAGATTCAATTAAAAATAAAAAAAAGACTTACATTTTCTAGACGTTGGCGGAAAACATCCATATGCAAAGTACCAAGAAAACCCAGTCTCCATCCTTGTCCTAGTGCATGACTGGTCTCTTTGTGTACAGTGACACTGGCATCATTCAATGTTAATTTCTTGATGTTATCATCCAGCTTACGGAAATCATTGGTGTCTACAGGAAAAATACCAGCAAACACCATGGATTGAGCGGGCTGAAAGCCTGGCAAGACTTCGACTGTAGTACCCACATGATGAAATGTATCACCAATGTGAGCCTCTGATGCACTTTTCATGCCACATACAATATAACCTACTTGGCCAGCATGTCTTTTTTTTTTATGAGACATTGTATTTAGATTTGTTTCTTTGTATAGTTTACTCAAACACTTACAGATAGCCTGTAGGTACTTGCTCTGGATGCATAATGCCTACTTCAGTGATCTCATATTTGGTACCTGAATAAGCAGATATCACCTTGTCTCCCTTTCGAAGTACACCATCCTTCATACCCAGCATACAAACAACACCTACATACTTGTCATACCATGAATCAAACAAGAGTGCTCTAAATGGTTTTTCTATGGCTGCTACAGGTGGCGGTACTTTTTCGATCACACTAGGTAATACTTGGTCGATATGAATGCCTGATTTGGCAGAAATCTGCAAGATGGAAGATGTATCCAACTCAAAGGCGCTTTGAATTTGTTGTTTTACTCTTTCTGGTTCTGCACCAGGTAGATCAATCTATGAAGATTCTCAATTTAGGCTCTTTTTTTTGGATTTGATTTCTTTAAAAAGAATGTACCTTATTGAGAACGGGTATAATCTCTAATCCTTCACCAAATGCCAAATAGAAATTGGCTACAGTTTGTGCCTGTATGCCTTGTGCTGCATCAACCAACAGCAATGTACCTTGGCATGCTGCTAATGATCGGGATACTTCATAACTGAAATCAACATGGCCCTTTACCAAAAAAAAAAAAAAAAAAAAAAAAAAAAAAAAAAAACTGAGATCTAGTTTTCGGAACTTGTAGTATAAAATCTTACTGGCGTATCAATCAAATTCAATAGATAATCTTTGCCCTTATGATTATAAAACATAGATACTGTCTAGAATTCTGTGTTGAGTCAATCAGAACTATCCATCCCATCTGATCACATTTACCTGTGCCTTTACTGTAATACCACGCTCTCTTTCAACCTTGAGTTTATCAAGCACTTGCTTATTAGATCCAGTGGCTGAGATAGTATTGGTCAATTCCAATAATCTAATAATATTTTTTTGAGTTGACTGTGTCTGTGTGTGTATCTTTAGTTTTACTTTACCTATCTGCCAAAGTACTTTTTCCATGATCTATAGTTCAAAAGCAAGTATAAATTTTCCCTTTTTTTTTCTTATTGAAATAAACCGAATTACCAATATGTGCAATAATACTAAAGTTTCGAATGTTTTCGGCTGGAAAATATGTCAAATCGATTGTTTTCGATGGGTCAGCACCCTTTAGTTTCTAAAACAGGGAATTAGCATGCCTACAGTTGATAATAGTGCTGCTGTATGTCTATTACCTCAGTAGTGCTTTTAGAGTACCATTGTTTAGTCAAGTAAGGAAGTGATCGTGGTATCAAAAAGGACCTTGGTCGTGATGAGCAAAGAGTACTCAAAACGGTTTGTCGAAACATAAAGTTAAATAATGTATATAAAAAAAAATTAAGAAGGGGATTGCTTTTTTTTTTACAGCTCAGTCTGACAGCGGAGTCATCTTTTTAAGTGGTAGCAAATTCACCAATTAAACAATAGCAGTAAATGGAAACTTTGTTCAGTTGCCTTGCTATCTTTTTTTAAAAAGGGGGAATTCAACATACAAATAACTTTAAAGAGTAAAAAAGTTATTTAAAAAAAAGGAACTTTAGCAGTCAAAACCTCTCATATTCATTGCTTAAGATAAAGTATAAATTGCAAAACACTTTCTTATGAGTTAAATGAGAGAAAAGCCAATGTCATTCATCAAATTACATTCTGCAAAGACTTCTTTACTCGAATCAAACCCGAAAAGAGAGTCCTCAGTCTTACCATATCTCTTAATAATCTGTTAGTGATTTGATCATCAATGCACTTCTCTAGAGAGAATTTTCTTATAGATTTTATTCTGTTGCAGCCATTGACTACCTTGATATCAAACATTACAGTCTCTTTATTACATTTATCTTATTGAGCTGGAAACAATATGCCAATGACTTACAGCACAATGGTTTTTTTTTAGTCAAGAAGCTTCTGGATAAATTGAATTTCTAGAACTTTTTTTAAAAGTACGCCCATATTTTTTTGTTTTTTTTTTCAAGCATGCATAAGAAAAAACAACCTATTTTTTATTTTCTTGTTTTTCTTCTTCTTTCCATCAAAAAAAAACAATGATTCGATTACCTCAGCGTTGTATTAACATTACAGCCAAACGTCAACTGTCAACATTACCTAAGCGTAGTGCAATACTCACAGGTCCAGTCAAAACTTCACTTATGACTACTGCACTCATAAAGCCTCGACACTTTGCATTGAATTATCCTGTCATGAAACGATTCTATAATGGCAAGAAAGACTATCCCTCTTTATTTTGCTTTGTCTAACCTGACTCCTATTTAGGCGGTACACCTGGACAAGGTGGTTTTCGTATGAACCCAAACCAAGCTCAAGAAGAAAAGAAGCCTCTTGAACAATTTGTAAGTTAAACAAAAAAAAAAAGGTTTTTCATATAAGAATACGTTGAAATTGACTATTTTTTCTTAAAGGGTATTGACTTGACAGCAATGGCAGAAAAAGGAAAATTAGGTAATGAAAACTTTCTAATGTATATTTCGGGCATTAAATTGATCTATTGTGTTATAAGATCCTGTTATTGGACGTGATGAAGAGATTCGACGTACTTTAGAAGGTAAGGAAACAAAGAGGACCAATACACATGTAAAGACTCATCATTTTGATTCTTATGTTAGTGTAAGTAAAACATTAGCAGAAAGCCACAAGATTTCTCTCTAAACAATGTACAGTTTGGCTCGTCGAACAAAAAATAATCCTGTATTGATTGGTGAAGCAGGGTAAGTCAGATAGAGAAAGAAGCGATATGCACACATACTTATTTTGATATCTAGTGTTGGTAAAACTGCTATTGCAGAAGTAAGCCTTGAAATCTCCCCCCCCCCTCAGAAGAAAAGAGAGAGAGAGAGAGAAATGTTTAATTTGATTATGGTTAGGGACTTGCTCAACGTATTGTAGCAAATGAAGTACCAGAGTCGATAAAGGATAAGCGTGTCATTGCTTTGGATCTAGGTGTAAGTTTAGATTTGATTTGATTCAGGCTTTTCATAAAGACAAATTGACTCTAATGTTTATCTATAGGCTCTTGTTGCAGGTGCAAAATATCGGTAAAGAAACTATTCTAGATCATGTATGTACTAGGATGAGTGATTAATCGTATACTTTAGTGGTGAATTCGAGGATCGTTTGAAAGGTGTTTTGAAAGAAGTATCAGAATCGGAAGGAAAGATTATTTTGTTTATTGATGAAATCCATACACTGCTTGGTCTGGGTAAATCAGAAGGAGCTATGGATGCTGGAAATCTCTTGAAGGTAAGTTTATTGACTTTATTACTTTCATGTGCTATTAAATCCTCAAATATGTATATATATTTATATAGCCTGCTTTAGCTCGAGGTCAACTTCGCTGTGTAGGTGCAACCACAATTGATGAATATCGTAAATACATCATGCAAGATCCCGCTCTTGCCCGTCGTTTCCAACAAGTGATGGTAGAAGAACCTACTGTTCAGGACACCATCTCTATCTTGCGTGGTCTCAAGGAGCGTTACGAAGTTCATCATGGTGTCCGTATCTCGGATGCTGCCATCGTGGCTGCCGCTCTCCATTCACACCGATACATTGCAGATCGCTTTTTACCTGATAAGGCCATTGACTTGTTGGATGAGGCATGCTCTAAACTCCGATTGCAACAAGAGAGTAAACCTGAGGCGCTTGAAAACCTGGATAGACAGATCATGACAGCACAAATCGAACTGGAATCACTCCGTAAAGAGACAGATGTCATGTCAGTCGAACGTCGACAGAAGCTTGAACAAGAGGTTGAACAAAAGCAACAGGAATCTCAGCGTCTGACAGCTGTCTGGAATGAAGAACGACAAAAGATAGATGAAATCAAGCGTATCAAAGAAGATTTGGAAAAGGCCAGAAATGATTTAGAGCAAGCACAGCGTAATGGTAATTACCAACGTGCTTCGGAATTGCGATATGGTGTCATTCCTAATCTGGAAAAGCAGTTGCCTACCGATAACAATGCAGAAGAAGAGAACCCTGAATCCTTGATCCATGAGCGTGTCACTTCCAACGATATTGCACGCGTCGTCTCTCATATGACAGGTATACCCGTCAGAAACCTCATGAAAGGGGAACGTGAAAAGCTGCTTCATATGGAGAATGTGATGGCAGAGCGTGTGGTAGGTCAAGATGAAGCGATCCGTGCTGTAGCTGAAGCGGTTCGATTGAGTCGTGCTGGCCTTCAAAATCCTTCTAAGCCTATTGCTTCCTTCTTGTTCTTGGGTCCTACCGGTGTTGGCAAGACTGAACTCTGCAAGACCATTGCCAAATTCTTGTTTGATACAGAACATGCCATTGTTCGTGTCGACATGTCCGAGTACATGGAAAAGTTCAGTGTGAGTCGTCTGATTGGCTCTCCTCCAGGCTATGTAGGTCATGAAGAAGGTGGTGAGCTGACCGAGGCCGTTCGACGTCGACCTTATGCTGTTGTCCTTTTGGATGAAATGGAAAAGGCCCACCGTGATGTCTCCAACATTCTCTTACAAGTCTTGGATGATGGTGTCTTGACTGATACAAAGGGACGCAAGATCGATTTCCGAAACACCATCATCATCATGACTTCAAATCTCGGTGCCGAGGCTCTTGTGGCAGACCATAGTCAGGATGGCCAAGTGAGTTCTGGAGCTAAAGAGAGTGTGATGGAAGCAGTCAAGCATTCATTTGCACCTGAATTTGTGAACCGTATTGATGAAATGGTCATCTTTAACCGATTGTCCAAGAAGGCCCTTAGAGATATTGTGGATGTTCGTATCAAGGAAGTAGAAGAACGTACCACAGATCGTCGTATCAAGATGGATGTCTCTTTAGAGGCAAGAGATTGGTTAGGAGAACGTGGCTATGATCCAGCCTATGGTGCCAGACCTCTGAATCGATTGATCCAAAAGAAGTTGCTTAACCCTCTTGCCCGTCTGTTGATTGATGGCGGTGTGCGTACGGGAGAGACAGCGAAGGTTACTGTAGAAACATTGCCGAATGGTGAGACAGATTTGCATGTACAACGTAATCACCCTGCTGGCAGCAGTGCTTCAAGTGAAGAAGCTAAATTGTTAGAGGAACATATGGCGCCTGTAGGTGATGAAGAAGGCATCGACACTAAAAAGGAAGATGATGTCAACTAATGAAATTTAAACGTGTGATTTGTCATGAATTGTAATGGTGGAGCCTGTAATTTTTTTTTTTTTAATTTGTTACCGATATTTTCTTTATTTTCCCTCTTTCTTTTTCTTTTCTTTTTTCTTTAAAAAAAATAATAATATTGATATGCCTGCTCGTGAAGAAAATAAAGTCGTTTTGCTCGAACATCCTTCTGGTTCAAAAGCATCCATCGCGCTTTTTGGTAAAGAAAAAAATAAATAAATAAATTATAGTTTTTTTTTTTTGCCCCTTTTTTTTTTTTGAAAATGTATTTATGCAAAAAAAAAAACAGAAAAAATTAACTGCTTATCAACAAAGGTGCTACTGTAACTAGCTGGGTTGTGGATGGTGTTGAGCGTATTTTTGTAAGGTAATGATTTAGGCAAAAGAAAGAGAAATGTTGGAGTTAAAGGGTATCTCTAGTAAATTAGCCAAACACGATGGTAGTAAAGCTATTCGCGGTGGTATTCCGATCTGCTTTCCTATTTTCGGTACAAAAGAAAAGATTGCATTGCCTCAACATGGTAAATTAATATAAAGACAATTCCCTCTTTCTTTTTTTTTAACGTGTACTAACGAAAAAAAAAAAAAGGCTTTGCTCGTAATAACTATTGGGAATACCTCGGCATTGTGACCGATAACGATGAGGTGGCAGTCCGATTTGGCTTAAAGGACACACAGATCCCTCAAGAAGCTAGAAATGCTTGGCCACATTCTTTCCGTCTGACTTACACTGTAACATTGACTTCCAAGTCACTCAAGACATTCTGTCATTTGAAGAATGAAGATGAAGATACATTTGAATTCAACACTCTTTTGCACACGTATTTCAGTGTACCTGTAAGTATCTCTTTTCAAAAAAAGGAATTGGGTCTCATCTTTTCTTTCTGTATGAACAATAGGATGTGACCAAGACACAAGTCCAAGGCTTAACTTCTTGTGAATACATTGATAAGGTACAAGGAGGTGCCAAAGCTACCGAGACGAATGAGAATGTTACTATTGCCAGTGAAGTAGACCGCGTCTATAAGAAAGTACAAGATAAGGTCATGCTTCAGATAGGCAATGGCTCTGCTATTCAACTCGAGAAATCCAACTTGAAGGATACAGGTAAATACTGGCAAAAATTATCGATTGAAAGACAACTCATTAATACACAAAACCATTAGTTGTCTGGAATCCTTGGATCGAAAAGGCCAAGGGTATGGCTGATTTTGATGACGAAGAATACCATAACATGATCTGTGTTGAGGCTGGTAGTGTTGCTGATTGGGTAGCTTTGGCTGGTGGAGACACCTGGACTGCTGGTCAAACGTTAACTGTCATTTAAAACAAGTGCCTGATTTCAAATATATTTTTTTTTTGTTCAAGCGTGTGGTGCACTTTTATTGGCTGTTAATTTGAATGGCGATTATATAGGATGCATTATCGTCTCTTTTTAATTTTTTTGTTTTCTTTACTTTTTTTTTGTTATTATTTTCTCTTCTTTTACTGCACATAAATTAAAGCTTAAAGTCATTCCAAATAATACATTATGTCTAACGTAAAAGAACAAATGGAAGCCTTTAGCACAAAGGCAGAAGACTTTCTTGACAGAGCTGGTCAACCTTTGAAACCATATATTCCAATCATGTCAAGATTCCTCATCATCGCTACATTCCTCGAAGATTCCTTAAGAATCGTAACACAGTGGAGTGATCAAATCAACTTTATGGAACACACAAGACATTTCCCAAGAGGTATCAGTCATATCTTTCTTGGTTTGAATGTGTTGGTAAGTCTGTTGGGTAGGATGAGTAAAGGTGTAAGGCTGACATGTACGAAACAGACAATGATAGTAGCCTCTTTCTGTATTGTTGCAAAGAAACATCAAGCATATGCTACTTATGGCCTTATGGGTGTGATTGTAGCCCAAGCTTTTGGTTATGGTTTGATTTTCGATATGTCCTTCTTTTTACGTAACTTGTCTGTGATGGGTGGTTTGATTATGGTATTGTCTGAGACAATGGTGAAGCGTAAGCAGATGTTTGCTGCCTTGCCTCAAATGTCAGAGACAAACCGTAGAATGTATTTGCAATTGGCTGGTCGTATCTTGTTGATCTTCTTGTTTATTGGTTCAGCTTTCCATGGTGACTGGTCTCTTTTGCGTATGACTGTCTCTCTGCTTGGTTTGGCTGCCTGTGTGATGGTTGCTGTTGGTTTCAAGGCCAAGTGGTCTGCCATGTTCTTGGTTTTATTCCTCTCTGTTCTCAATGTGTTTGTCAATAACTTTTGGTCTGTTCAACACAGCTATTACAAGCGTGATTTCTTGAGATACGATTTCTTCCAATCTTTAAGTACTGTCGGTGGCTTCTTATTATTGGCCAGCACTGGTCCTGGTGGCTTGAGTTACGATGAAAAGAAGAAGGAGTTTTAAGGAGTGAAAGGGAAGAAGAGGGAGAAGATGTGATACATACTTTATCTCTTCACTATATAAAAAATGATGAATAACTTATAACAACAAAAAAAAAAGGGATAATAATAATAATAAAATCAAATTTTACTCTATCTAAAAAAAAAAAATATTCGAGATATGTGTACATATATGATGATTGTTCGGATCGAAGCATTCAGTCTTATTTTCCATTTGAGTGCGGGCATAATCCCAAAATGCATTGAACATGGGGATTATTTCATTAGCATTGACGAATCATAACCTCTAAAGAGTGCTATTGGCTTAATGATAAACATCCTCATTAAGAATGACTATTGAATTGATTGGACAGCAAAATGATCTGCAACTTACATGTGGGATTTTAGTGTAAAGTGAATCTTTTTTTATTGTTTAGGGGTCTCATTACTGATAGATAGAATGAGTGGATTTGGCAGAACATTGTGAATATACTTTACAGCTTGTTGAAATAGGTTATTTGAACAAATAAAACAAAGCATTCACTTTATCTGACCAATCTGGGGCAAAACATAGGAGAAATGATCATCTCTCTTTTTCTTTTAGGGCCTCTGTTGATTTCTATATGCAGCACAGATCGTTGTTGTTGTCAAGAGAGACTGCATAGATAAAAGATAGAGCGTCATGTTTGATTTCATAAACAGCTCTCAAGCAAGTTATGTCTGCTAGTTGATCAATTGATCTGCTTCAGAAAGAAACCTATAGCACAGTTAATTACCAGCTTACGTTTACACGCACACATATCCATTCTCTCCTATTCAAAATAGAAATAAAACAAGTGCTATGATGATACTCACACCTTATCTTTAGCTTCACTTTTCTTTCTTTTTTTTTTTCTATCCGTCATGAAAAAGAGATAGATTATTTCTGACTGCATGATAAAAAGACACCATGTATTCTCGGTCAAACAACAAGCATAAATATACCAACACAATAACCTCATCCAATCTGTTTATATGCCTTTGATCTAGTTTTGGCTAGAATCATTAGATACTTTGCATGCATATATGCAAAAAAAAAAAAAAAAAAAAAATAGCTACAGAGACAGTTGTGTACCTGAAGAGACAAATAAAAAAAACAGGAGCAAACGAAGCATTGATATGCTAAGGCGAAGATCAAAGTAGTGTACTTCTGCAGACAAAAAGGACCTAAAGTAGGGAGTTTTTTTTTTGGAGCAACTTTGTCAAGACAAGATTAGGGAAGGCCCTGAAGAGGAGCTTCACTAAATATGCCATTATATAAGGCTCTACTTAAAAGAAGCTTATTTTCTTTTTATACTCTTCTTTACTTTTTTGCTTTGTGCAATTTAAATTATTTGTCATGTATTCTTCTCGCTTAATATCATTACTGGTTGCTCTTCTTGGTATTTCTTTGATCCAAGAAGCTTCTGCTGTTCGACTTAGTCGTCGTAAATTAGATCAACTTCTGAAACGTACTGAAGCTAATGTATCGCTACAAACGCCACTTGATTGTTCTACTTTCCAGGACCCTCCTAACCCTGCCTGCTCTTCACCTTCTCTCCCAACTACCACTACAACTACACCTGCTGCAGCAACTACAGCTACAACCACCACTACCAGTACAACTACTACTACTACTACTTCACCCTCACCAACTACAACACCTGCTCCTTTAGCCCTACCAGTCTTACCAGGCCTACCAGGTCTCCCAGCAACTCCCTCACTTCCTGCACTCCCCAAGCTTCCTGATGCTACACTCCCCAAGCTTCCTGATGCTGCACTACCCAGTCTTCCTACAACTCCCCAGCTTCCTGAGCTCCCTACACCTCCTACGCTTCCTGGTGCTACACTTCCACCAATTAAGGGTGTACCTCTTCTTCAATCTTAATCAACGATAGGTTATCTCTGCTTATCAAATGTCTTTGGTCTTTAAGTTATTGGATTTATCTCGCATTGTTTTTAGTTGGCTATATCAACTTACCATCATCTAATCCTTAAATTAAGTTTAGATTGTTTTGAAAATTAAAAAAAAACAGATACTACAACTCATTTAGACTTGATTAGTACTTTACTAGTGTTTGGTTTGAGGATTTGTTAACTATTCAGTGCATTTAAAGAAAGTGATAGAATCTGCTACATAATGTTATTTGATTCAAATACAAGAGGGAAAAATTGTTCGAGAGGGTGCAATCATTGTTTTGAGCTATAGCATCTATTCAATAGAAGCAGGAAAGTTTGTAAATAAAATTTCAGCAAAAGGCTGCTGTATTGTAGTGTTTGTTTAAACAAAAATGCTATACTATTACTATTCAATAAAATACCACACTTTGTTGAATACAGGATTCTCTTTTTTTTTTTTTTTTTACCTAGTAATCAATTATTTACCAAATTGTTTCAATTACCAGTTGCATATCAATTGGATTAAAACAGTACATTCAACTTCTTCTCGACCTTATTATTTGTCTCTACCTGTTGTTACGAACAATAATTTAGCACTTTATAATTATATGCTTTAGTATTATTTTACTTCTTTTACTTTATTATACTTCTCTCGTCTTATTTTCTCTCATATTATCTATCATTATCTTATTCTAAATATACTTATTATACTATTTTTATCTATCTTACCCCAATCTCATTTAAAACTCACATTTACATCTATCTATTCAACGAATCAAACTTATTATAACAATCTATCTCACTGAAAACTTTTCAATCTTCCCCAACATTATTTGTATTTCACCATTATTATATTATTCAATTGGTTAACAACACCATCAGACTAGCAATGACTCATAAATTTACCTAACTTAGATCCTTTTAGATAGGACTGTCATCAATAGGATGAACAGATATAAATATCAATTAGTTTATTAAATAAACAGGAAGCTCTTTTCTCCCTCTAACTTTACTATATACTTTGACATTAACCTTGCCGCATAGACAGGCTTTCTATTACTAAGACTTCCCTTGATTAACTGCTAATACGCTTAATCATTGTATCATTTATATATTTCATTTAACTTACTTTTCTTTTCTTTTCACTTATATCTCTTCTTAAGGTTCGTTACCTAAACAACGTGGTGCTCATTACATAACAATCGTTCCTCTCTTTGGTTCTATTGTATCATTGGCTCTGACTTGTTACTGGCAAAATACTACTTACGTCCTGTAACACTGTCTTATTTAGTAAATAAAAAGAAAAAAAATGATATACCTAAAGGTACAAAGCATAACTCTTGCCAGATTATGCGAAAGGCAAAAAAAACAAAAGAAACGCTCCTAGGTGGGCTCGAACCACCAACCTCCTGATTAACAGTCAGACGCGCTAGCCAATTGCGCCATAGAAGCAGATATTAATATGGAACCGCAACACAAATAAGTTCTGTATTTGTCCGGTCCGGACTGCTGCCGCACCGCCGGAACATTTCACTCACACACATGTTTTTCGCTTGACATCTCTAATTCTTAAAGTCTCTCTGCTGTAGCCAGTATACCAAATTTAATTTTGATCTGCTTTTTCTTGTGAAAAAAGAGGTTGAAAAGAAAACTACGTTAAGAAGCACAGTCCTAAAAACATCCTGCAATTAGATTAAACAGAACAATAACCGAGAAATTAGCAATTTAGTCACTATATTTTGATGTAAACAGAATTGGATTGATCACTTCACACTACAGCACCACCTACATACAGTTTTTGTCTTTTAGCAATTCAGCTTGTTTATTATTGTTTCGATTAAAGAACGTATAATTGTATTGGCATTGGTGAACCATTGGGTTAATATATATATTGTATAGTGATTAAAAAGAAATAATTGAAGATGGAAAAAGAAAGAGAGATGATAAATACATGTTGGGTAATAGTTAAATTAGTTTTCGGATTCCTTGTCTTCTTTTGAAATAGTAGAGGCATATGCTAGGTTTGTTTTTTTGGTGTGTACGATTTCATTTAAGCTCCCTCTACGGGCATCTTGTATGGTCTTTATCGATTTAGGTAAAGGCGATGATTCTGAACTAATGACCTTTATCTGCTTTTTGCTGATAGCTGTTGGTGTACGCAAAGTCCAAGGAAGAGCTCCCATTCTATCATATGCTCAAAAAGTCAATCTTTTTTTTTTCTTCTTTGTACCTAAATATCTTACCTAGCATAAAACATCTGTAATCGCAGTCGTATAGCCTCTTGGTAGAGGTCAGAAATTGTTCGGTTACTATAGAGTCCTTGTCGAATATTTCGAATCAACACATAAAACTCACAAACAGCCACTAATCTGTCCCGACAAAAACGATCAATACAGGCCCAATCGTCAAAATATGAGATACGGAATCGATAAGGTAAAGCAGTGCCGTCGTTTCTACCACATGCCTGACATCCACTAAATACAGTCGTTAGGTGATTGCTACTGAATCGCTCCCACATCATAGACTTGGCACCTGAAATTTTGAGGGGCATCTCACTCATGATGCGCTTTGCTTGTTCCTTTGCAAAGCCTGGTGGTGATTCTTCAATAAAACATGTGTTTAGTACAATGGCTTCGTTGATTTTGCGAGCAGATAAACGACTGTTTGAGCCAAACCTCAAACAGGCCTCGACATCCTCTTCTTGACAGTACTTCATGAATGGGATGGTATGTAATTTCTTGAGTGGGACAGAAGTACCTGTCTTTACAAACTCTTCAAACTCTCCAAGTACCATAGCATCAATAGCATTGGCTCTCTTTTGATCCTCAGAGAGCATACGTGTTCGTTCGTCGAACAGATGAGTAGCATCCTGTGTTTGATCCGATACGGATAGGTTGGATAGACTGGCCTCTGCCTGACTTAAAAGCGATTCAGTGATTGACGCTGTTTCATTGGCTGACTGCTCACATTCAAGTGCCATATCTTCCATCCTTTTTCGAAGTTCCTTCAACTGCATCTGCTCTGCTCCTAACCTTTCTCTTGTCTCCTTCAATTGATTCTCCAAATGTCTTTGAGCAATCTCCAAGTTGTGCTTCTCTCGCTTTTCATGTGCCACCATGCCATTTGCCTCTTCAAACAGTCGACGAGACAAGTCTTCTAGTTCGGATTCTACCATGTCTTTTGAGTGCTGTATCTCTGCTACTCGTTCAATCTCGTCTACATATTTGTCATTCAGCAACTCCATATCGCTCCGAAGTGCTTCGAATTCAGTGGTCTTTGTATTGAGTTCGGACACCACTTGTTCTAGGCGACTGTTGAGTTGGTCAATACAGGTCAATTGTTCTGAAATTCTTTTTTGCTCAACTTCCAATTGTACTTGAAGTTCAAGTATTTCGTCTTCATAACTGGCCTTTTCAGCTAATAATTCTTCGATAATAGGAATAGGTGATTGACAAAGAGAGCATGTAGCTATTAACTCATTCTCTCCGAGAATATGTTGACAAGGACAGTCATCGTCGTCATTGTCATCGTCATCGTCATCCTCGTCATTCCTTAGCTTGTTGGATTCCACAGAGGAGGATGAATTACTAGGTGAAGGAGGTAATGGTATTTGTATTGCTTCGGGATTAATAACTGACTTGTCAATAGCTGCCTTTAGACTGTTGTATAGATGAATAGCTTTATCTGTGATGACTGAACTGTCTTGCTCATTTGCTGAAGCCATTGCCTTCAACAGTGTATGTATTTGTAAGAAAGAAACTAGCGTATAAAAATGCCAATAGTCAAATGGTAAATTTGTAACTCCTGTAACTTTCTTTACAGCCAATCAGTGATGTGTGGATATTTGAGTAAAATATGCAAGATGCACTGAAAGGAGAAAGAGGATACAGGCTTGTGCTTCTAGAATGTGCTATTCAGAACTGCTCTGTTCCGTTTTGTTTTTCTACCATTTATGATGGCATAATTTGAGAAAGACAGGAGGGTTTGTAGAGATAATTGCAAATTATGCCTTGGCATGTTTTTTTTTGCTAACATCCATTCATTCTTATGATATTTGAAGGGTCTATGAATGCCTTTTCCTCTTGGAATTACTAAACATATGTAGATTCATACAAGAATCATTGCGGATGCGCTAGAGAAACAAGCTAAGGGTTGAGACAGGAGATTTATTTACAGAAAACAAAAAGGTACAATGTCACTATGAAAATTGGATTGAAGAAGGTGTGACTTGTCCTCTCCATATCTCTTTGATGACCTTTTTGTGAATGATATGTCTATCCACAATATCTTTGACGTGGCATTGTCTAACGTTACCATACATATGGCCACCCAAGCCACGTTGATGTATAATCAGATTGCCTGCAAATTTATGGCCTCCAAAATGACTGGTACCCCATACTTCCACTTTATCTTGATAGCCAGCCTTCTCAACCCAATGCTTAAATTCGTCTACAATCAAAGGGCCTAGTTTGCCACAGCGCAAATCTCTTCTAGCATGAGTACAGACAAGCACTACGGTATCTGCCTTTATGTCTTCCCATTCTGCTAACTCACTCAATGGCTGATGAGAGTCTCTCCAGATCGAATCCATGACAGAGTAGATAGGTGAGCCTTGCAATACTGTGTTTACATGTTTGATCATTTTGAACTCTGGAAAAAATAAAAGATCGGGTGTTTGAAGATCCATTGAAGGTCTATCGGCTACTGTAGTGAGGACGTTCGACCTGTCTGACAAACTACGGTTATTCTTTAGCCATTCGTTTTCAACTGTCAAAAGTGTATGAACAAGACCACCAGGAACTGCTTCTACCTTAGCACGAGTCCATTCAGGGGCATCACGACCAACACAACCGACAATATGGCGAAGTGAGGCAGGCCTTTGCATACTATCCACCATATCTATTTTTTTTCCGAGAACAGTAGGCATAGGGTGATGCTCGCAGGGCACAAATCCATTCTCTTCTCTTTGAGCAGAAGGAACAGGACAACAAGGCTCGAACCGAGAGAAAGGAAACGGTTTGGTATCAAATGGTATCTTGCTTGAATAATTGCGCCTTTGAAGAATCTGTTTGACAGAAGATAAATGTCGAACGAGCATGAAATAAGCAAAAGATTAAAAAACAAAGTTAGTTTATAAATATAAAAGAAGAAAAAGCAGTGCATTGACACATTGCTTTTTTAAAATAAAATAAAAAAAAACGCTTCTGCTCCGATTTAATAATACAGTCAAACCTATTGATGGCCAAAGTTGAAAAATGATTTGTCCTTTAGTTTGTAGATGAATGTCCATAAGTGCTAAATTGACTTGGCGTAAAAGCAACGACTTATGCGCTTTTATAATCTAAACCAATGAGTACCTTTTTTTTTTTCACAAAGACGGACTTGAAAACCTCTACAATGAGCGAGGAGAGAAAGTCTATGATCCCATGGAAGGCATTTTGACTGATGTCAGCGATCCTAACATTGTTCTCGAAAACATTACCGAAAAATCTCGTGAACCAACTTCAACAAAGAAGCAGTCGAAACATGAAGAATTGAGAAAAGCCACCTCTTACAAGAACTACAATGATTTAACAAGAGAAACTTTCATTGATTGCATGCTTGAGCAGCCAGTGGAGCGAGGTGTTGTAAGTAGAATTGCGAAAGACTTGAATATCAATTACCGTACGGCCTTGAGGTGGTGGCGCCTTAACAATGAAGCCGAG
Organism: Blakeslea trispora; assembly: GCA_025331445.1. Taxonomy (NCBI): domain Eukaryota; kingdom Fungi; phylum Mucoromycota; class Mucoromycetes; order Mucorales; family Choanephoraceae; genus Blakeslea; species Blakeslea trispora. Next base: position 47,982 of record JAIWNE010000034.1, on the reverse strand, counting down.
GAAGTTGCTTATAAGAAGTCAGAACAGAACGCTAAAAAAAAAAAGCTCCTTTACGGCTGCACATAATGCGCACATTTATGAGCTTATCGACAACGATCCACAGTTAGTATCGGATGACATTATTGATGGCTTAACCAAGAACTTTGAAGATTTCAAGATATCAAAATCTCAACTCAACAACCACTTGAGGAACGCAATGTTAATAACAATCAAGAAGCCCGTTTTTGAGGCTGAAGTGAGAAATTCAGCAGAAAATATGCAAACAAGATATGAATGGTTCATTAAAGAGAAAGACTCTGATCTAGATTATACAGAAAACCGTGTTTTCATTGATGAAACCGATTTCCATATTAACATGGGAAGCAACTGGGCTAGATCAAAGTTGGGTAGTATTGCTGTAGTAAAGCAGCCAAAAACTAGGTCGTCCTCTCACACTGTTATTGTTGCCATACATTCATCTGCTGTTATACATGTGGTTATGAAAAAGCCCCCACCAAGAAAAGAGACAGAGGCTACTAAGAAAAAAAGAAAATCCAACACTGGAAAGAAAAGAACTGTAGCTGAAGTCGACAGATCTGACCCTTCAACAGAGGAAGATGACATGAGCAATAAGCCTGTAGCCAAAGGCACTACAACTGCTCATTTTGTTAAGTTTATCAACGAACTTCTTGATATAATGGATGTGGATGAGAGCATGAGAGGACATTACTTAGTCCTTGACAATGCATCAATTCATAAGTCTAAGCCCATGGTTCGCAAAATCGAAAGCAGAGGTTATAGGGTTATGTACTTGCCACCTTATTCACCTGAATTGAACCCAATTGAGCAATTTTGGGCTATTGTTAAAGGCAAAGTGAAGCGTAACAGATTGATGACAGAGGAGAATTTATCTAGCAGAATTGCCGACGCATGCAATGATGTGCTTATTAGCGATCTTTATAGTTTCTGTAGTCATTCCAAGCGTTAGATCATCAATTGTTTCAACAAAACAGCATTTTGGGCTTTGTCATTTTCTTTCAATAAATTTGTATTGTTATACGCCAATTGTGCAATGACATTTCTTTACGCCGAGTCGATTTAGCGCTTATGGACATTTGTCTACAGACTAAAGGACAAATCATTTTTCCACTTGGGCCAATAACCAGGTTGCCGAAGCGAAGACGGAAGATGTGGTATGGCCCCATCCATGGCTAAAATATTTAAAGAAGTTCGGCAACTAACCCATCCATTCAATTTGTTGAAATAATTATCACTATACGGATTAGAAAGATATAAAGAGAAAAACCTAAAAAAAAATATATAATAACTGAAAATAAAAGCGTGACTCGGAGAGCTAATACCACATCTTTCGTCTTCGCTTCGGCAACCTGGTTATAGGTTTGACTGTATTAAGAAAGACAAGTGGACTCTGTTAAGGTACATAGACCATTGCAACAATGACGCCGGTAAAGCGCGACTCTCCGCTTCATCGGTAGGATTTTTGTCCATGTTAGAGATATATCAGTTAAAAATCACTGTCTTCATCCATATGTGCACTAGAAAAAGCCTTTGATTCGTTTATCTCATCTGTTATACAAGCTACGCACTAGTTTTCTTTTGTTATAATTAGACTTTCTATCTTCTAAAGGCATCAGAACTGTGCAATAAGCTAATGGCGATTCTGCTCTTGCTAAATACCTAGTGATAGTACAGACTGCTTCAATTGAGGTTGAAGATATCTTTTTTATTGCACTTTAAAATGGCAGGTTTAGTTTTATCAACTCTCAACTACAAGTGTGGCCATTGATGTCAGCAGAGCTTGCTTTGCTATTCACAGCACAAAACTTCATCATGAAATGGATCTAATGTTCTTCAACACTGCTAAACCAATAAAGCAGATATTTAAATAGATTCCTATAGAAATGTATATTTGTAGCATAATCAAATACAACTTGTTTCTTATTTTTCTGGAAAATTCGTAGTTGACGATACCCCCATTTTATTGGTGTAGTTTTTATTGATACTACGTATTGGTTGAGCGAGGTACCACTGAATATAATATATATATAAGGGAAAAATGGAAACTGTACAAAAGAAGGAAAGAATAGAATGAGATTATTGCTGTTGTGCTTCAAATTTAATGCGTGATTGAGCAAAGAGTAATTCTTGTTGTCGTAGTAATTCTTCTTCAGAAATGCCTCTGTTTTCCAATCGAGTACTCTTTCTGTCCCGGTCCTAGTAAAGACAATTAATAACTGTGATCTCCAATTTATCTGTTGTCATTTACCTTTTGTTGTTTTTTATGCTCCTTAAACACTTCATCCACTTCTTCCATATAATCTTCAAATCCGAGCTCTTTCAATGCACTCAAGACATGTTCTCCAGCAATTGTCTTTTTTGTCTCTTTTTCACATATTTCATTAGCCTCTGAAGCAATCAAGTGAATGAATTCTGAACGAAAAGACAGAAAACCATTAACAATCTACTGAGGCTTTTAGCTTATTTTTCTTCTTACCAACACAGCAGTCTATCAATAAGTCGCGAGTATCTTTTGAGCAGACAATGTCGTCTGGCATCATCTCATTGATGAGCTTCTGTACAGTAGCTATAATACAATTAGGAGACTTTTTCGGTAGCTTTTTCTCTTTGAAAGTTAAAGAGAATCGGGTGATCAGATCCATACCTTTAGGGAGAGAAAGCTCGTCATCGACGGGATTTCCAGCACGCTCACTATCACTCATAATAAAATGTTGAATATGTATAAAAAAAAAAGGTTGAAAAGTTTTTGGTCTTATCAGCCGCTCTTTTTTTTTTAAAAAAAAAAAGTAAACTCTTTCCGGAAATTATTCAGGAAAGAATGAAATTGTTCATTGAAAATAAGCAGGGGAAAAAATAGCTGTTAAGCTATCAAAGATACACTCATACATATACTGATATTTTGCAGTGATGAAAGGCATCTTGTACCGAACTCTGTATCCTAAATGGCTATGATCCAGAATGAAGCGCGTGCAGTCTGTTTGACACTTAGACACCTAGGAAATGCGATTTGCTTTATTTTTATTTAAAGTCAGCGAAAATGCTTTAAACAATAAGAATAATCCAGTTCTATCTTTGTCAGACATTCTTCTTGCTCTAACTATACTATCGTCCTATCGATCTTTGCTCATTCTCCTTCCAAATCTCAGTATGCTGTCTTATCTTTTTATTGGACTATTTAAGTCCCCTTTAAAGGTACCATTTCGATAAGCTATAGACTCTCCTCCTCCTTATAACTCAGGCAATTCAGATAATCTCCCAGCCAACCTCTCTACCCATCACGCACCAGGGTATGCTTAGTTGCTTCTTTTCTTTGGCCAGTATTTAATCCCTTCCCACCTCCTTTCAGCATATTTGCTCTCTGCATTATATGTATGCTAATGCTCAAAATACTTCAACAATTTGGACAAGTTTAATGCAATGTTCATTTAAGGCAGGACCAGCACTAAATGAAATAAAATAATATCATAGCGAAAAGAATGAGACAAGAAAGTCAAGGTTTTAAGACTGGATGTATGAATCAACCCAAATAAAGCCATTATCGATTACTCCAATATCCATACTTAAATCCTATCTCAGGCTTTTGCATATAATTCACAGAGCTCACAACTGTAGGAGTTATCACACCTCTTGGTTCAGAATGATCTCAAATCCCTGTGATAGTCATAAGCGAAAGAGAACCAAGATGCAGTAGCAAACAATACGAGACACGTTGAAGCTAAGCCATTGCAGCAATCAAAAATCAGGGGATTGAATAATAAGGGCAATTCAAAAAGGGATCTATAATCAATTGATGACAACACACAGAGGGAGAGAACAGAGCTTGATTACAAGACGCGAATATACAGTTTTTCCGTTTCGATTTGTCGTGTTCTCTTCCAAAACGCGTATCGGCACTTAAAAGTGTTTTTTTTAAAAAAAATATGCTAGATCGTTTGTTTCTTTATTCCAGACACACTCTCTCTTCTTTCATAAACAATGAGCTCTGACGTTCCCGGTGTCGAACACAGAGACCCTCAGTATTTCGGTTATTATGCCCAGCTTCAACATCAAGTAACACAATAGACTAGCTACAGTATAGAGAAAGAAAGAAAAGAACGCGTATTGATGTTCTCTTGTTAATTAGCAAAACATGTTGCAAGATACAGTACGCACTTCAACTTATCGCTCATCCATCTTGTTGAACGGACCCAAGTCATTCAAAGATAAACTTGTTATGGATGTAGGTGCTGGCTCTGGCATCTTGTCTTATTTTGCTGTGCAAGCAGGCGCTAAAAAGGTATACGCTGTAGAGGCTTCTGGTATGGCCAATAAGATGAAGCGATTGGTTAGCGCTGCTGACACCGGAAAGAATGCCTTTCTGAAGGATAAGATCGAAGTCATCAATGGTAGGTTCTCAAAATACAATCAAGAAAATTATAAGATCTAAATCGTTATTTTCAATTAGCTAAAATCGAGGATCCTAATTTGCCTATACCAAAGGTCGACACTATCATCTCTGAACCTATTGGTGTACTTTTATTCCATGAAAGAATGGTATGTAAGCGATACTAGTGAAATTATTTTACCACATAATTTTTCCTCTTGGCTGATTCAAAAGATGAGAGGTTAGCTTGAGAGTTACATTTATGCAAGAGATCACTATTTGAAAGAAGGTGGCGCTTTGTATCCTTCAAAGGGCAACATCTACTTGGCGCCATTTACAGATCCTACATTATGGAGTGAAACAATGGCTAAGGCTCGCTTCTGGGAACAAACATCTTTTTATGGAATTGACTTTAGCCCACTTTACAAAGAAGCTCGTGATGAGATGTTTGGTATGCCTGTTGTTGGACATTTTGATCCTCGTAGCTTGATCACTACACCCTCTCTTTTTGACACCTATCCTGTTGACTTTTCAACTGTCACATTGAATCAGTTGCAAGACATGACAATTCCCTTCAGTTGGCCAGCACAATATACAGGTTTAATGCACGGTATTGCGGGCTGGTTCGATCTTGTGTTTGCTCCTCCTCCTTACGATCAACCCAACCTTGAAGATTTAGGAACAACAATTGAAATGTCCACAGGTCCCGCCGCTGAGCGTACACATTGGCAACAAGTACGTTTCTTGTTTAAAGAGCCTTTGGCTGTAAATGCGGGACAGAAGCTTAGAGGCTGGATGCGCTGTATTGTGAACGATATGCGTTCATATACCATTTTTGTGGAGATTACTGCTTCTCTATCAGAAGTTTTAAGTGATCCCCAAGAGATCGACCGTGAAACATTTGCTGCAGTATCCAATGAAGATAAACCATTTGTCCGTCGCGGTGTTTGGGAATTACACGAGCAGACTTATAATTACAACTACACTCCTGGTGCAATGCCTGACCATAAGCCTGAATACTCTTGTCTGTATGAGCCCGAAGCACGTTTGGATCAACCTAATACCGCTTATCAAAACTTAGACTTTGAATCAATGAATGTGATGGATGAGTACGAAGACTTTGCAAATTAAACATATTTCTTACTTGGCGAATGATAATAAAAAGAAATTGCTTTTAGATGATTGAGAAGGAAAACGAATCAAAAAAAAAGAAAGAGAGACAGAGGGGGGAAGGCATTGTAAAGAAAGATTTTACCATCTTGTAAATCCACAACATTATGCTGTCAAAAAGTTTAACAGCAAAAAGAAGTCAAAGTTTCATTGTCTATTTGTTCTTATGAGATAAGACTTGACATTCAAACCGAAAAGACATAAATTGCATTCAAAAACATAGCAAGACTCAATTTTGTGTAATATAGGATAACGAAGAGTTGCCGTATAAAGCCTTATAATATATGCAGTATTAGGCTTATAATCGAACACATCTTTGAATAGTCCCAAAACACTTGTATTCTCCTTACCATGTATAGTATTCGGGTAAAGCTCTTCATTGTCCTTATACTACATTAATCATTTCCCTTTTCTAGATTAGCAAGACAATTTAAGCAGCAAATCCACCTTTGATTATACAGTATTCGGAAAAGATGCACAATGACACTTACAAGTGTAAACCTGCTATGATATGAATCACCCAGCTTGTTCCAGTCCTCAAGGCTCTATTCCAATGCGACATCTCTCTGGAGTATACAACTTCATGTGATGTTTACATATTCAAGTGTCTGCGTATAACTTTCATTACAAATTGAAGTCTTTAAAATATTTCGACTTTAAAAGAAAAGGGTGTAGACATGTATGTGCCTTGTGTTTTTCCTTATCTTCAAACTTCAGAATCGCTCTAGACTCAAGCAAACGTTTATTAATAGTTCTGCTATTAATTGTTACATACTGGCCATATATATATGGATATCGCGAGCAAGCAGACAGTTGGACTTCATCATGCCATTCTTTTAGCATGTATTCATATTGATTTTTCTTTACTTTTACTAGTTGCTGCTGTTATGCACAGAAATTTTCCTAGTACTCAATTATTTTCTGAATTCTTTTCGCTGCTTTGAATCCAACTCTGTACTTCCTATTTGGTATTTTACTCATTTGACAGCTCCTCTTGTTCTCTTATTACACAACAACTTTATTTGAATCCTTCTCTGACTTTCCATACCATAATGAATAGAACTATTAGACATGCAAACTAATAATTTAAACAGTCAAGTGAATGAGTCATCATGTATGGATTATTATTACAAGTCCAACATGACTTCTTTTAGAATAGTATACAAACTCTTTAATCTACTCTTATTAATAAACTCAACTATTATCTCTCTTATTTACTTTACGCTTGGTTGTAGTTTGACATATTCACTACCTAATTCCACATATTGTTATTAGTTACCTTGATACTTATTACAGATCATTGTATTCATTTATTACATCTCTTCTTTTATATTACTTTATTCTCTTTACTTTACTTATATCTCTAGTCGGACGACTTAAAACCTGGTGCTCATTACTTATAACCTTACTGCCTGATTGCTCTGTTATATCTATTTGTTCTCTTTCTCAAGTTACTGCAAAAACTATCCTTTGTGCTGTAACAGTCCTGTTGTGAAGGTAATGGAAGAAACAAAGAAATCCTTTAGAACTCGTATGGGTTTATTAACGAAAAATCAGATGTCGTTTATAGCTATGGAATATCTAGGTATTTATATCTTTTAGGTCGGATAAACTGATTCTATCATCTAGAGATGATCAGGGAATCTATTTTAATATCGAGGATACGGAACACTATATCATTGACCATGTCTCAGATATTCAGTCTACTCAGCTCTCAGGTCATAGCTGATCTGAGATGGTAAGATAGAAAAAATTGTTTTAATAAATTCTTTAGCACCATCTTGTCATTTTCATTGTCACATCAATTCTGATTCGGTATAGCTGATATCAATAGTTTATCCACATCGATAAGGCCTGAGTCCCGAGAGCCAATTGGTCTATTTGATATATGATCCAATTTGTCTCTCAAGTTAGCATCATATTAGAATCGATCTCTAAAGGATAGATAGATGAAGTAGACATTGATCTATTACAGTTACTCTAGTTCTATTCTAGACTCTATGTCCAGATATAGTATGTATAATAATACTTTGTATCATTTATTTCGTAATCAGTATATAGATTCTAAATGTTCACAACAAGTCCAACACTGGCTTAATTCCAGGTTGCAAAAATAAAAACACTAAAAATTAAAAAGATAATTGGTGCCGATGTCGATGGGACTCGAACCCACAATCTTTAGATTCGAAGTCTAATGCGTTATCCATTACGCTACGACACCCTGTATGACTGTTGTTTCACAATGTTGAATAAATAGTCATTTATTTTGATAAAAGTCACGTGACCTGAGTAATCTGATTGGCTCTTGTAGCATAGTTTATCTTTTTTTTTCTTAATTTCTTTCACAAGCTTGTTGATTTCATACATTATTCTGATAGCTTGATAGCTACTTATCTCTATGTATAGCTGCTTTCAGTAAACCTCCTTCACCCTTAATTTATCTGTTAAGTCAAGATGAGTTAAACAAGATTAAGAGAGGGTTTTATTCAGTGTAGAATGAGATTGTCAATATAAATTGAGCTTGGTGACACAAAGTAGGATTGTGTCTTGAATAAATGTCTTGATTTAATGATGCATCTAGCTTACGATACATCATCACCCTGGACCACCTTAAAAACCGTTTAGTTAAGATTTGAATAACATTTAGATGGACCTTGATTGAGTGTTGGATTCTTGAAGTCAGATAAATCGCTCTTGAATAATATGTGAATGCTTATGCGAATTAGATAGTTGTTAAATTGTATGCTTTGTTCTTTGCATGTATGTACGTTGGAATTGCCCATTAAAAAAACCATTTCATCAAAAACCTTTCGTGAGGAAAAAAGATGAAGCTGGGTAAAAAAGGTTCTCCATACTGATTGCGCTTAATTCACAGATGTCTAGTTTGATCTGGACTTCTTGTTGACGTCCGATTCCTTGAAAGGAGTCTTGCGCTTGCGTGATCCTTTGATTCTTTTGACTTGACCAGACTTGGTAGGCATGTTAGCGTTACGTCGTTTCCAGTACTCTTTAATAGTTTCTGGACTGTCAAAGTCTTCGGGCTTTTGCCATGTTTGCTCGTCCGGATATCCTACCCAAGTAGTTAAATACTCGATACCATTTGGTTCTACTTCCCTGTGATTGATCACGGCTTGAACTTCATAAATGTCTTTGTTTTCATCAGACTTGTTCGTTTCATTTGCGATTAATTTAATTTGCGAAGTAGGGATGTTTCTGGATAGAATGGAGCCTGTGCGATCGGTCAAGATGTAGCTTCCATTGGTTGTATAACCATGTACATAAAATGGACCTTCATACTTGGCATCTGTTTTCCGACGCTTGTTTTCTATGTTTTTGATCATAACTTTAGCGCCTATGGGAAATGGATCTTTGAGTATCCGATGCTTTCTTTCAAAGTGCTCATTATCTTTTTCTTGAGTCTTAATGATCTGATTCCTAATTTCAGGAATGGTATAGTTATTGAATCTTTCGATTTCTTTCTTTAACTTATCTGTGTCTATCATATCGTCAGAGATATTCATTTTCGATAGAGCTTTTGTATAATCTTTGAGATCATTTGCTTGGCGATTGAACATCACTTGGAATGGAGTATGATTGTGTAGTCTTGATATATGTTGGTTCATCAGATACATGGTACCTTCGACATACAAATCCCATGATTCTTCATATCCATCCAGCATTTTGAGGATGATAGATTTAGCAGTCTTTACATGAGTTTCCAAGTTGCCAGCTGGAGTGTAAGGTAATGAGAGAGCAGATTCAATGCCCATATGTTGACGTAGACTTTTGATCAATTCGTTATAGAATTCTAGTCCTCTGTCATGTTGAAGTACTTTAGGATATCCCATGATGGAAAATATCTGTATCAACTCCTTGGCAACATCTAGGGCTGTTTTGGATTTGATTGCTCTGAGAATCACAAACCTACTAAAGATGTCAACGCACACTAATAGGTAGTTATTACCTCTAGGAGTTGTAACATCGAATGTGCCTAGATCAATAGCGACTTTGTCCCATGTATTGTTGGGCGCATCACTCTTTGGAGGGTGGAAAACATGTTTTGCTAGATTGAATCGAGCGCACTTTGTACAATTCTTGATGTATTTTGTTACATCTTCGCGCAAGTGTTTCCAGTTCATGCCATGTTCTTGTTTTATCATTCGTTCGACACTGTTGATTCCATAGTGTCCAGCAAGATGACATTGCGAAATGATATTTTGTTTTTCCTCTTCATTTTGAGGTTGCGTGTATTTGTCTATACGACTAGCAGCAATGATTTGGTCAGTAACGTTATTCAATTTTGTCATTTCCATTTGTGAGGTAATTTTATCCATTGTGTTACTGTTTTCAGAATTTGTTTCTGAGGTTACGTGAGGCGAATTGTCACGGTTTTCTTTTGCTGTTTTGGAGGCTGCTTTCGTCTCAACTTGCGTATCAATTACTTGCTCACCCCTCTCCAGCGTTTGATCAGCGTCGTCTGGATAAAGCAAACGCGATAAGTGATCAGCCAAGATGTTGCGTACTCCGGCACAGAAGGTGATGTCAAAGTCAAACTCGTAGATCATCTCGTAGTAATTTTCAATGATTCGATTGATTTTTGGTTGAGAGTGCAGATACAGTATACCTTTGTTATCGGTATAGTAATGAAAGCGTTGACCAGACAACCACTGTTTCCACTTGGTAGTGCAATAGAGAAACGCTAGGATCTCACGTCGAGAGGATCCATAGTTGCGCTCTGCTTTTGATAAAGTGCGTGCAACAAAGCCGATATAACGAATATGGTTATCGATTACCTGATACAAACAACCACCAATACCGTAAGCACTAGCATCCGTCACGAGATGCAAAGGATATTTGAGGTTAGGACAACTGAGTACAGGAGTATCAGCAAGTACGAGCTGCAATGTACGCATAGCTTTGGAATGCTCTGCAGTCCATACTTCCTTGATATTGGGATGATTTTTGAGTTTGTTCAGAGGAGCCATCAAGGTGGAAATGCGAGGTACATGCTCACGAAAGTAATTGATCACACCAAGTCGATGACCTAACTCTTTCGAGTTTTGGACCGTTTCAGGCCAAGATAATACGTTGGTAACCTTGCGCATATCCAGAGTAAGTGCATCATGAGAAAGTCGAAATCCTAGAACAAAGATTGATTTCTGCATGAGATTGAGTTTTTCATGATTGATGCGAAGATTGGATCGAGTGAGTCGAGATAAGACTGTTTGTAGACAACGAACATGGTTGTCGATACTATCATCGGTAGCAACGTAGATGTCGTCAATGTAATGAACACAATAATCCAAGTCAGCAAAGAGACTGGTGATGCTTCGTTGTACCACTGAGGATACGTTGAGCAATCCAAATGGAGCTCGTTTGAATTGATATTGCAGGCCGCTAGGAGCCGTGAATGAAGTAACAGGTCTATCACATCGACGGATGCGAAAACTGTGAAAGCATGCACTAAGATCGATGGTAGTGAAGAGCGAGAATTTGCTCAATTTACGATGCAAAGTGCTGATCAAGGGTAATGGAAATTTATCCATTTGTGCGGGATCAAGGCTTTGATTTACAAGACGACAATCAAGTACAGTACGTACCTTTTTTGGATCTAATTCACCTGTTACAGGGGATCGCTTTAACACAGTGAGTAAACTGGAATTGAAAGGATTGTTTGGAGGTGCGCGTTCAATGACATTGCCCGAAATCCATTCTTGTACTTGTTTTTCAACAGCTTCTAAATGACATTCTTTGATTGCATATTGTCTACGATAAGCTGATGTAATACCCTTTTTCAGAGGAAGGCGTATTTCACTTCCTGGTATGTTACAGTAGTTTGCAACAGGGATATTTCTGTTGGCTTGTATAAATGGTTCGATTTGATCCATCATTTGCTTACGCTCGGTCTGTGTACCAAAAGGATCATTGTTGGGTGTAGATGGGTTTGGATCAATAGGAGGTAGAACAGGACCAACCTTGTTTTCCCAATCCATGGCGATATTGGAGATTTCAATACCCAAAAGATATATCAAATCCATGCCAATGCACACATGTATGTTATTAAACAGATTAAATACTTCAAACCGTGAATGAATTGTTTTGGAATTGTATGTGACCTCTAATTTGTCTGACGTATGTCCTAGACGTTTAACCGTGTTGCTATTGATAAGTTTAATATTTCCTCTACTTTTATTTATTTCTAAATTCAAGTGTTTTGCCAGAGAAGGAGAGATAGAAGAAAAAGAGCAGCCTGAATCTAGCAATGCCCAAGTTTTCACATTCTCTATTGACAACGGAAGATATATAAACTTATCAGCTAACAGGTCTTTTGGCGATTGTGCAAAGTAGTCATCTGTGGTGACAGTGTACTTACAGTCAGCTTTGCCTTTGCCCTTGGGGTCAAAGTCAGCGGCAGCGAATTGAAGATTGTGGTCTTCATTATCAGAGGAGCCTTCATCCATGAAGACATCCCCTTCATCATCCGATTGAGTAGGTCTTGGCACAGGGTCTTTGTTGTTGGAGGTCTTGGAGGGTTTACCTTTACTCATGCCTTTGCAGACATGACCATGCTTCCATGGGCCTTTGCAGGTGAAACATGTACGTTTCTTACCTTTAGATTTGAACTGCTGGAAATGCAGCTTTCGTTCAGCTCTCTTTTGTTTTGCTCGGCAATCAGCGGTATCATGCTCGTGAGAGTTATGATAGCTGCAATAAGGACTAGGCTTATGGCGAGAGGAAGAGGCTTCAGAGCGGAATTTGCTCGGACGAGAGGAAGAGTAAGGTGTGGAAGGCTGAGCCTTTTTGGAGTGCACTATTTTATGAGAAGTAGGCAACTTCTTTTTGACGTCAAGGTCGTTGAGGATATCATACGCATCCAGCAACGCTTGGATGGTAAAGTCCAATGACTGAGCATTAGGATCTTTGGTGATCTTTATAGTTCTCAATACCTCTATGTGATATTCTCGAGGAACTGGTTGCATGATACAATGCTTCAACATACTTTCTTCAGTGATCATCGCTTCTTGAGCAATTTCACGGAATCTTGCCACGTATTGTGACATTGTCTCGTATCTACGAAACTCAAGACGATAAAGTCTGTCCGTGGCTAATTGTCGCAATCTTTCAGGACTGGTCCCAAATTTGATTGCTATAGCATTTTTGATTGCACTCCAGGATGTGTTGGGATGAGACTGTGAGTAGTCTTTAACCCACTCGATAAGATTATCGGGGGCCGAAACGAGAAGAAGTCTTTGCCAATTGGCCTCCACAGACAAAGAGTGGGAATTCAATACATTTTCAAATGCATTAAAACACTTTTTAGGTGTTTTGTAAGACTGACGACTGGTATCAGTGATGAAGCCAGTCCACTGAAAGTATGGGAGATTAGAGGGAACTAAACTCATTGTTTGATGAACGACAGGGTTCACAGGAACATTGCTTCCAGTAGAGGGAGTCAATGCCGACATTGTAGATTCATTGTCCCCAAAAAGATCCTTAAAATCTTCAAGGGCTTGCAGATAACGTTGCTTAACGAAATCCTTTTCAGCTCTCAAGCGATCAATGTCTGAGCTTTTCTTAGCGTTAGCTAGAACGAAAGAAAGCTTTGTCAACTTCTTTTTTAAATCAGAGATAGTCTCTCTGAAAGACTTCTCAGTTATCAGATCATCGTCACCGAGATCTTCAAACATTTCATCCTCGACAGACGGAGGGGAAGTTCTTCCTGCGACATCGTGAGATGACAGGGCATTGCCAGTATATGTGTCAATATCCATGGACTCGCTGGGCTTTTCTTGTCCATAAGGATTACCACTGTTTCTGATGTTCGTGGCAGCGATAGGATCGCGACGAGGAGAAGCAGGAGGCAAAGGAGGAAACTCATCAAGAGAGTAGTCGATGCTAGTAGTGACAGGGGCACGATGACTACTAGGGTCGTTGTTGACGCGATGAGCATCATTAGCCTTCTTGGTGTTGTTGTTGCTGTTGTTGTTGTTGTTGTTGTTGGACATTTTCTTAATACTGAATAAACTTTTGCGTGTTTAAAAAAAATAATTTATCTGTTAAGTCAAGATGAGTTAAACAAGATTAAGAGAGGGTTTTATTCAGTGTAGAATGAGATTGTCAATATAAATTGAGCTTGGTGACACAAAGTAGGATTGTGTCTTGAATAAATGTCTTGATTTAATGATGCATCTAGCTTACGATACATCAACCCTTGTGTAATAGTCTAAGGCTATAAGTGTCATTGGTACTGAGATCACTTTTTTGAATCTCTTCAAGTGGATTAGTTAAATGATGTTGTTATGGTAGAAAGACAACAGCAACGTTGCATGAACGAAACACGACTTTTTCACTCTGTTAAAGCAACACCTACTTTAATCAATAAACAAAGTTTGAACTTGGTTCATAAGCTCTCGCTTAAATCTTTAAAATGGCTTCATTGTGATATATTCACTAATTTGTAGCAATAAAAAGTCAATCAGACTAAAAGGAAGATGTTCTATTCAGATATATGTTTTCTGTCTCTATTTGTACTATGAGAAATACTGGTATAGTAACTGAGTAACTTGAACACATTGTGATTTATTAGTCTTCAACAAACTCACTATAGTTCTTTGTTAATTGACAGACACTTGTTTGATTAAAAGAGAATTTTAACCTGCTTTGTACATTGTTTGCATTGGATATTGTAATGAATAACATGTCATCAGTCAATTAGCTGTATTTATTAAACCAACAAATATTTAAATGTATCTCACTTGTCTGTAACAATTGTAAAAACAATTATTTTTATACAAAAACTTTCAAGAGAAAGACAATTATTTGCCATATTGTTCTCTGTCAATATCCTCTTTTTTTTTTTAGAAAATTAAAAAACGCAACTAAAGCACATGTATCGCTTTTCTGCTTGAAACAGTTCGATTTCTACGACATTCTTTAGCATTGTTTCTTGATATAAAATACTCATCTGATACAAGCACCCTTTTTAACGACACAAAGAGCTTAGATATAGCATGATCAATAACAAGTAGCAGCTTTATTGTAAATACGTTTATGAATGTATTGTTCTTGATAACTTTTTTTTTTTGTATATTTTAACTACAGCTACAAAGCTTTTTTAGATCTCTCAGCATATACCCTTCTTTATTGCTGCTATAGAATGCAGATATAAGTGTCAGTTGCGAATAGCAAAATTAATCTATTGTCTGCCAATCTAAATTACAGGTTAGCAATTGGAATAGTTAAATCCATTCTTCTTCTTTGTCTCTCATATATAGTTTGACTGAATCAAATAAAAGTATATAGTTGGCCCCAAATTATTCATTCTTTTCTTTTTCATTCTTATAGTCTTTTTTTATACTAACACTTTACTCTGATTGATCATATTGATTGATTATAAATGCATTTGAATGCTAGAGAGTAGCAATTTGTGGTATTTAGGTTGTAGTGATATAAAGATATTGTAGAAAAATAGAGTAAGACAAAGATAATACTTTGAGAGTGTTTATAGTGTTTTATTTCTTGTTAAGATTGGAAGAAGAGTTTCATAAGTTATCACTACAACTATTATCTATACATGTCACAGTTAATTACAGCTTGTATTGAATTAGTGTACTTAGTCTATATGATTACATCACTCTCATCATTTACTTGTCTTTATATGACTTAATTAGATGAATGATGTTATGGAGTGATTGAGTCGGATTCTGTATATTGAGAACCTTATTGACTTTACTTCAGATGCTTTATTTAGTAAGGATTTACAGGGATTGATTTCATTATATATGATAATGTTATCCTTATGACTTATTTGGTTTACATGTTACCTTATTGTCATTGTTGAGACTTAAATGCGCTCAGATCACCACACAATTGTTATGGCTGTAAACCCAATTTAAGAAAAAGATAGACAGAAACGGCAAAGTGTCACTAATACTCAAAGTAGTTCCTCTTGTGTTGTTTTGGGATATGGTGATTTGTTTACGGCAGAAAGAAATAAGAGGAATAAAGACAGCGATGCCTGAGAATGTTTTTGAGTATTTTTGTTCATGTAGGAACTGAAAAAAAAAGTCATTATAAATATCATCATTCAAATGTTTTCCATGAATTGTTATATGTCTCCATCATCCCACATCTTGCCACTAAATCAGTGTATTTTTTTGTACAATTACTTCACTCTCATTATTTTCTTGTCCCAATAGGGCTTATATTGGTGAATGATGCTGTAGATTAGTTGTGCTTGATTCTCTAGTGTGAGCATTAACGACTTGCGTTTATATGTTTTCTTTCTTAGTAAAGATATACCAGAACTGAACATCTACAACATCTCTACCTTTATAGCTAGGTTAATTTGGATGACATTGCTAAGGCTTATAGTGTTGAAGTCACCATATATTTATTCAAACAAAGTAATTCTATCTATTATTTCACTGGACAAGGAGACATAATTTGGTATTTAGTATACACTACTGATGTTTAGCGTTTACCGCAACAACTCTATCGCTCTTTTGTTTGCTATGGAATGACATGTTTAGATCCTTGTAATTCTACAAGACTCAATGTCCTATTCTTTTTATTTGTCTCATATCCACCTATTAGCAATTATTATTATAGAAAAAGAAGCAATAGCCTGTTTGTCAGAATAGGCTATCAAATACATGTACTAGCAAAGACAAGTCAGTTTTTTCTAACATTACACATATCTTTTGCTATTAATTGGATGTACCATTATTTTTGAAATAAGTGATATTTCCCTCCATCTACAAAAAACAAAGAGAAAAGCTGTTCTCTAAAGATGAAGCATATAAAACGTAAATAGCTATGGAGTTTGCAGGATTTGAAGTTTGAATCGGTAAATATGCGATAGTATGCTTTTTTTCTATGAGTAAACCATTTAATGAATTGCTCAATTAAAGATAGAACAACATTATGGTACCACCATATCAAGTCTTTTTTCATGTAGATTTATAGACTAGCAATAATATTTAATTCTTGTCTTTGAAACAAAAGTAAGCTAAGGCGTTAAGATTAGCTGATGTGTGTATAACTTGGAAAACAACAAGGCACAATTTATACTCATTGTTTGAATAAAGCGTAAACTCAGCTATCTTTCTCCCCTTTTCTTTTATGGCTTTAATTAAGCTTTTGTATTTTGCAAAATGAAGCAACATTTGCCCATTGAACTGCATCGTCAAATAATCAGTCGACTTCCTCGAAACGCTCTCTACAAGTGCTTTTATGTCTGTAAGGCATGGCAAGCAATAGCAGCGCAGATCTACTATAAAGAGATTTATGTGTCATCTCGAAACATCGTCAAATTAAAAGAACTTTTGCAGTCCAAAGATTTCATTTTTCACTATGGCCTATATGCACGATCCCTTTATATTGATAGCCATTTCGTATCGCCAGAGTCATCGGAAGAAGAAGAGACGCCAGAATCTAATTGCTTTACACCAAAAGAGCTTGAAATCCTTTTATCTTTCACACCCAATCTCAAGCAAGTCGACTTTAGTCATTCGCCTTACAGAAGTGACTACATCTCCATGTTTCACCAGTTAGCGATAAATATACCTATTGAAGAGTTTTCATGTTCTGCTGGATGTAATGACGAATACGAAGCATCCTATTTTGCTCTTTGCCACAGTTATCGAGATTCGCTAAAGCACATGTATGTGTTTTACAACTTTTACAATGAGGAATTCGATGAGAAGCCACCTCATTGTGTTTTGTCCGAGTTCACTCAATTGACACACTTGACATTTTTCAATGATTACGATCCCGAACTTGTGTTATTTGACATTCTCGAAATTTGTCCAAACTTGATGTATTTCAAATTCACTAGTTATATACCTGTTTCAGAGTCTACATCAGAGAGTTTGGCTACGCTCTTACTAAGGTATAATATCACTCGTGGCAAAGTAGCATCATCGCTGCCTCACAATCAGTTTCTGGAGCATCTAGAGATTGATGTGCCGGTGCTAACAATGCCTCTCATTGAATACATCACCTGGTACACACCACTACATTTGAAGACGTTGCGGATCAAAATGGATGATTATCTTTATGATTGGATTCGGGATGCAGGCATACAAAATGTTCTACAACTTGCCAAACGCATGAGTCTGGCTGATTCAGTGCGAATCTATAGTTGCCCAAGTGAGCCATTGAGTTGGCGACCATCCAATGGGCCATGTAGAATCACTCAGTTTTTTCAAATGGCCAATGCTCTAAAAGGTGATAGAGAGATGTACTGTAGCTTTAGCTGTAGCGATAACCGTACAGACGCTACAGATGAATATGCAATTGCGGTCTATGATAAGCGTCATCTGTCATTAAACTATGCACTGAGCTCTGAAGATTGGGAAGATCCGGTCCAAAGTGCTTTAAAAATACCTGATCGTAGCCTATCTCACATTGGATTTGAAAGCGTCAATAGCTTTAAGCTTCGAATGAGCCATTGTGTTCAGTCATCCATGCTCTCTTTGATGACCTCTACCTTTAACAACTGTCCTCGAATGGATTTTTATGATGCTTTTTACTGGAAAAGCGACATTGTGATTCGGTGCGGCAAGCCTTCCTTTTCCGTTTATTCAAACAGAACATCCAAGCGTCTATCTGATGTCAAGATTAGATGTGATCCTAGTTTAAGAGAGTGGTTTTCAAAGGGAATTAAACAACATTTTCCACATTCGACCTCTATTCAGTTCTTTGACAACAATCCAAAGCCAGACAATTGAACAGCAAGATCTCGTGGTGTCAGATGCTTTGGGTTTTCCGGAATCACTTTGTTCTTTGGGTTGTGTCCTTTTTAATAGTGCACATTGTGCTATATGTAGCGATCATATCGACTGGAGATTAGCAAGAAAGAAAACTAAGGATAGCTTTTATGAAAAGAGAAAGACATAAATCACATTTTATAGCAAATTATAATCATGTCAATGACTTCTAATAAGGGATTAGTGCCCATTCCTTGTAGTGAGATCCTTGTTGCATCCTGTAAGATTATCAATCTCAAAAATAGGCTTGGTAATGGCAGACGTTTTGTTCTTGCTTACACCTAGAAAATAGTACAAAAAATACAATCTTGCGTGCAAAGTTTATTTTACAGTCAAAAGAATATTGGGATGGGTTATGAGAGGATAGGACTGGTAATTCTTTTCTTTCAAGTTTCCGTTTACATCTAAGTGTTGGGGATCCCTTTTTGGCAGGATTTCTACCAAAGAAAACCCCTTTTCTTCTTTTGACAACTTGTTCTTTTTGTTACAATCTTTCTAGAACATGTTTTTTGAACTTGTCTTCAAGATCTTCCTCAAATTCATTCTGCTTGATTTTCTTGTTTTCTTTTTCGTTATTTTTCATAAATCTAGCGCGAGATGAAAATGGCAACATTTGTGCAGAGGATTGTTCAAGAATAGTGTGTAATTCATTAACTTGATTGTTTACATAACATAGACTGAAGTAACACATGCATGATAGTATAAGAAAATGACTTCTAAGAGATGATGACATTTTGTCAAAGGAAAAGAAAATAATCAATTGAGACAATTACAGCATCATCTTGTATACCTCAAGTGAACTGGTTATCACTCCACCAACTAAAGATTTCTAATCAGCAGATTTTCTTGCTTGTTTTACTTTTGACAAGAACTCTGCTGCTGTCGCTGAATTCCTTCAGTTTGTGAAAGATGTTTTCCTTTGTTCTCCTTCAAAAAATACTGATTGATATTTTAAATATTGAATTAAAAAGCCATTTGCTGTCTTTTTACCTCTGTATCAATTACAAAGGTGTTTTCCATACTTGGTCTGTCAATATTTGTGAGCGTGTTGATGACAACTCATTTCATGCAAATATGGTGAGTGATATGAAGCAATCAGTAGAGCACAAGATGGACAAGAACAGAATATAGCATGGGTTAAAGTCGTAGTACACAACACAAAAGAAACAATCAAATGTCAATTTCTCAAGGTCAAAGTTTTTAAGAACCCAATAGAAGTACTCAAAGTGCTGCTTTAGAGCTCAGTCTCTAATTTCTTGTTAGATTAAGAAAGATAAAGCAATCAATGTGCTTCATGTTTTCTGCAGCCAGGCCCAATTAATTGAACATCATAGCTATACAGCAAGAAATACCCGTAGTCATACGATATGTTATTTTGTTGGACTGCATCTGTTATGACACAGCTATTTTCATCAACCCTTCATGGGATATGAGCTGTTTGGAATTTATCAACCCGCACTTTGGGACTGAAAGAAAAGTGGTCACTAGCCTTGAACAAAGCTCCTGATATTTGTTAATTCTCAAAAATTATTCTCGTTATAACAACATGAAAACAAACAATCATGCCGAGAATCGACTCAATCAACTTAAGACTACAAATTCGAAGCGAAAGACAAACAGGCGTGTTGATAGACTGGTGCATAACTTGGTGAACAATGTTGGGGCGAATCACATTCAGAATATAAACTGTCTGAACCTACGCATAGGTCGCATGGGTCCACAAGAAAGAGAAGCAAGAAAACGTGAGTTATGTGCAGAGCAAATCTCAGCAAGCATTTTGGCAGAGTATGTCTGCGAAGTATCAGCCGGAGACAGTACAAATGAGGACCTGAGGATAACCTCGTTTACCAATGAAGGAACTCATTATAATGTATGTGTTGATGAGGGCAGGATAGTGTCTTGCAGCTGTCCGTACTTCGTACAAAGACAAACTGCATGTAAACATATGTATCTTGCAAGAAGATACAATCCTGCTTTGCAGATCCAGCAAGCAAATCAACTTGAAGACTTTCCTGCTTTTGACGGCTTAGTTGAACCTTTGGGTAATGATGCTAACGCCCGATTTACTTCTCTTTCTCTCTCTCCTTCCGCTCCTTCCGTTCCTTCTGCTCCTGCCGCCTCCCTTCAACATCGTCTCGCTAACATTGAGTCATTAGTGGGGTACTTTAAGTCCGTGTCCAATGTTAGCGATGATATGCACCCCCAATTTAAAAAAGTAGAAGAAATCTTGCTGCAACTCAAAGCACAAGATGAGCAAGAAGTCGTTGCCCCGAACCAAAACTTACGCACGCAACGCTGAAATAAATAAGTATATAACAAACCATTTTTATTTATTATTCAAGTCGAGAGTCTTTAGCATTTAAGGCACTCTGTTGTTTTCGTATCCGATTCTACTTTACTTGCATGTTAAAGTAAGTATGTCGTGACTACTTTTGAGATCTAAGCCCCTATCTTAGGGAAATTTACGCGCTCATACCAATAGCCAGTCCTATAAATTTTTTCTAAAAAATTATTTAAGAAACCATATTGCCTCACATCTCTCTTTTCTTCTTTTATTTACCTTTTTGTTATTTTTGGTGATTTGCTTTTAACTGTAAGTACTCGATTCTCTATCGGATGCAATGAGAGAAAAGAGGTCAATGTACATAATAATGATGATTGTATAAAATGGGAATCTCTCTGAAAAAAGAATGAAAGAGAACATTATATATTTATCAACTGAAATTATGAACAAAAAAAACCTTTTCTCTTTTTTGAATTGCGGTTTATAGTCTTTTTAGACGCGTAACTCACACTTTTATTCTATTAGTTTTGCTACCTAAAATATCTTCTTTTTTATAAAGTTGGTCTTTGTGCGTGGTCAAGTTTGATAGCAAGTCGCCAAATGTTGTATCTTTATTTATTTTGGTAAGCTCTTTTATTTCTAAGAAAACAAGTCTTGCTTTTCTTCAGTGATGAGAAAAAAGGTTTCAAAAATTATCATGCACCACCACGCTTAAATGGGGCGCAAGCCTTTGTTGCAGATTCGAAACAAAATATTACTGAAATGAAGAAAAAAAAAGACATTACTTTATGTATATTGTGAGTTTTTCTAACATTTTTCTTATTTCTTTAGTCATGTATCTGATTAGAAAACTAAAAAAAAATCATAAAAATATTTAATAAAAGAAATCATTGAAATTAATCTCTTGTTGATGAGAACTATTATGTCTTTGCTAATAATTGAAAATTCGTCCTTGAGCTATTTGAAGCTTGTTTTTGCCACAATACTTGTATCCTCAAGCGGAAGACTTTCAAAGAATAAAAGAGAGTACAGAAAAAGAGTCAATAGTGCTAGCATCATAACCAAAAGAAAGAAAAAAGACTCATTCATGGTTTACCTTCCAGTCTTATTTGCGACGTATTAAGGGTATTTCTCATTGGCAAGATAATGGAAGTCCTAAATTGATTATGTGGATCAAGTATAGTCATCAGGATGATAAAGCATACATGGTCCTTCAGATATAATACGCACAATACTTCAATTAGTCAGACAAAAGTTCATAAAAGGACAACTACTTTCTTGATAGTGTCATCCATTTTTTCTTTTAATGACAAGATTTATTAGCTATACTAGATAGAAAAGACTAATGTGAATTATGTATTTCTGATAGGGCCTTGATTAGAAAAGGGATTGCTTTTTAGTAAATTCAGTATGTCAAAGGAGAACTTCGAGTCTTGATACCTTTTGTACATTGTCCAGTGATAGATTAGGTAGTTGGTTGGTGAGAGATTCGTTCTCAATAATTACTTTAAGCATGGATGGTGAATCCTATCATTTTAACCAAGTTTATAAGTAAGCAACCCAGGATCTCTTTTCACCTCTTCTTCTTTCTTTACTTTACGTTAATAAAAGGACACAAGACTTCAGGAAGATACTGTCCATGTTGTGCAGACCAAGATCTTCTTTCCTGTAGCTCATCTATTCTTGTTTTTTTAACTTGTAATTTTTTTCCAGTTTAATTTACTAAATCCTACCATTATAGGCATCTTCAAAAGATTTCATTAATTCTCTTAAATGTGCTTTCTGTCTTTCTTCAGCTTTCTTTCTTCTTTCAATCTCTAGTAAAAGATAGTTATAGGAAGAAGCATAGCAGCGATACCATTCAGCTAGAGCAGAGAGCTGTTTAAAGAATTCGTCCAAATTTAATTCTCTTTCTTTGATTTCTACATCTGCGTCTGCTAGTTTTTCCAGGATTGTATCTGTCTGCCCCCCTGTGCTGAAAGATTCCAACTGATTCAGGATTTTAAGCATATCCCCTTTTACTTGCAAGTACATTTGCATGTGGCCCTGAATTTCTTCACTGCCAAAAAGTATGTTTGCATACATATTCAACTGTTCTTCTTTTTCTTTTTACCTTATAGATTCTACAACATCCAAACTGCTCCTTAACTTCTCCAATATAGTTGGTATATGTTCATGATCATCTCTTAGAACTGTGATATCTAAATCTACTCTTCCATCTGGATCTGATTGATAAATCCTTTGGAAAACAATGAGTCTAAATCCCATGCGCTATCTATTTAATCAAAGTATCAAGGGCTCACCTTGTTGCTTCACCTGATTGATCGTAATGATTCGTCAAACTTGTTAATATCTCTGCCATGCCAGAAACAATTTCTTCTTGAATCTGGATTTTCTCGCTTGAATAAGATGCAGTTGGTTCATCTAGAGAAATAACCAGTGCATTGATACGCGTCTTGGCTGTACTTGAAATAAAAGTAGACAGAAGCTTTTGTTGATTTTCTAATGAATTGCTCACTGTCTTTTTTTATCAAATTAAAATGCTTTGTGGAAAGATCATCATTCGTTCTTTTACCTCAATTTCACCAATTTCATCATCCGCTTGTCTTTGTAATTCGATTATTTCTTGATCAGATATATAGTCAAATAGACAACTGTATTGCTGTTGGGTGCTAGGCTCTCTTTCTTGATTCACTCGAAGGATATCTGGGTCGACTTTGCATTGCTTCAGTAGGTCGAAAACATTGGTCAGTTCAATAGTCAATGACTGTAACCTTGCCTCATGCTCCTATGCAATAGAAAAGTTTAGCACAAGAAAAAAAAAGAAGCTTTGCCTTTTACTTTGACTCGGTTCTTGCGATCGTCTGCCTGTGATAGTAAATACTCTCTCACTTTTTCCAGAACACTCAGTTGAAAGACAATATGATTGTCAACAAAGACTAGTTTGGGGTGCGTTTTTGCGATGGTCTCGACATGACTTTCTGACGTCTGAAGATACGTGTTAGCCTGAGCACATATAGACTGGCCTGTTTGAAGGGCTTTTTTTGAAGCAAGCAAAAACTCAATAAGCTCTTGCTCCATAATAAGTTGAGAAACAAAAGAGAAAAGAAAAAGAAAAAGATAAAATAAACAGAAGCAAAACAACAGTTCGGTAACGACAACTGGTCTTTTGATATCCGTGTGATCCGACCCAATAAAAATGTATTTATTTGGTTATGCAAGTTTTTCTTAGCTCTGATGGAGTATGTTGTTTGGCTGTTGGAGAATTCAAGCTTTGTCTTGTTTTCTCTTACTTGCAATAAGCTATAAAACATGGCATTGTTTTGACTATATAAGAAAGAAGCATAAAGCAAGTCTACAGCATTTGTTTTTTCTTATTTCAGGTAAATTTTGACTAGTATGTTGTTTCTCCCTTCGTCAAGATGATTATCAATGATGCGTCGTGTAGTCTTGACAGTACAAAAGGAAAGAAGAAAGTGCAGCACTATCAATGAGGTGCCTCGAAAGATGACTTGGAGTCTTTAATACAAACAGCTTCATGTATTGCTCTACCTTAATTTCGCCACTGGATGGTTTTGCTAAACCTTTATTAAATTCTGATAGGTTCTGTGTACAACGGACACTAACACTTATTAAGCAACTTTTCTTCTATACAACTAGAGGTATTGTCACATGGTGATTATATTTTATTGTTTCTTAAGGAGATAACAAGCTTTTGAATTTTGCTTGTTTATTTATTTATTTTTTGGGTAAAGCCATTTATCAGAAATAGCTTTGATTTGTCTGATGTGTTGCCAGCAATATAGTCTTTGTCATTTAATCAAGAGAATTCATTTTAATGACATTTGTTGCTATGTCCGGCTTGCTGTAACTAGACTACAAATTTAGCTTCAATAGGTTTCCTATTCATGGTTGTTGTCAAGTACAATCTATTTTAGGAAATGGCGTACAACCCAAAGTTTTTTTTTTGGTCCGATTATCATTTTTTTTTCCAGACGCTACGGCATTTTCGCTTTCATTCCCGAGTGGTAGTGAAACAACTTTCTCATGGCAGATTCGCAATTTGACGATCTTGACTCATCAACCGACAATGGAGAAAGAGAAGAACTCATAAAGTAGGGCCAAAAAGAAAAGAGAGAAAGAAAGCCGTATTGACCTTGTTTCAAAAGACATGTGCTTGAACTCCAGTCTCAGTTGAAAAGTAGGCTTACAAAAAAAAAAAGAGAGAATGTGTGTGTAGCTAAGACAATACAGATATGATTTCCAAGGTGGATTCTGCCAGAAAAGAACACCAATCGTTAGTGACGGAGAACCAATTGCTGCAAAAATACATTAATAATTCACTTACTTCAACTGCTGTATTTGGCGCTACAAACGGTGCTATTAACTCCAACAACATTGCTCTACAACAGTCAAATGCTGATTCTCCTCGCTAAAACTTTCTCTTCTCCTATACACGAGATTTCTCTTTCTCTTGAAACACACGTACACACATACAGAAATTTAGGAGTAAAAAAAAATAAAATAAAAAAAAAGAGGGAGAAAGGAAAGAAGCCCGCCAATATTGCATGATCGTTAGAAAGAACAATAATAAAAAAGAAGAGACAAAAAGAGCATCCTATACAAAGAGAAAAGAAAAAAAAAGGCCAGTGTTTCTGTTTGTATATGTTTTAGGTTCAATGCAAAGAAACAACGACAATGTGTTTTTCTCACTTGCACACTAAAACAGCATGAATATCACAAGTGTGTCCCACAAACAAAAAAAAAAGAGTTTGAATTTGTGTAATACTTAAATGACAGCTCTTTCTTTCTCTATAAGCTATTCCTCTTTTTCTTTTTTTCTATTGTCTCCCTTCTGGGTGCTATATTTACATATTTGTTCATATTGTAAGCTGTAGTCACGAGAGCAAACCATAGCAGTGACATTTCTTAATTAAATCGGGAAAGAGAGGGGGGTCTCTTGACAAACAGGAAGGGAGTTATTTGTCTTGTAGATCGAGAAGACAGGTTAGAAGATGATTATGGGCTAATTTGCAGTCAAACAGTAATAGGCTGATGATGCAATTACAAAATATGAATGGGCCCGCCCACGTAGTAACTCTCCTTTAATTGATTTCCCCACCCTAATCTCCTTTTTTGTTTTTCAGTTCTTGACTATCTCCTTTGCCCTGAATCTCCTTGTTCATTTTATTAGCTCAGTAGACTGATCTGTGCGTACATTTCGGGTCACTAGTACCTCCTCTTACTTCACCTCCTTTGAACCAAGAACAGTCCCTCTGTAATTATAGTTCAATGGTAAGTTACACGCAGCATTAACAATAAAGTAATTCGAACAAGTTAGGCCTCAGTAATCTTCTTTTTTCTCTTTTTCTTATCTCTAATTGTTTTTATTTTTTTTTCTTCTTTTCTTCTCTTTATCTGTATTGTCAAAGCATACCACTGTATATACATATATTTATTTACTAATATATATATGTATGTATGTGTATGTTTATTCTGTATATATATATATACTTATAATCAACCCAAAAATACACATTAATTCATCTTTTCATCTACTTACACTTTCGTCTTCAATTATAAGCGCTCTTACCGTAAGTGATAAAGTAAATAAAAAAAAAACTTGATTGAACACTAAACCATTCTAATTAGAAGAAATGATGAAGCAAGAGCAAAGCCCAATGAACGATCCTAAACCCAACACCTTCACTCGAGTCCCTGTAAGACAAAACAACAGAAAGCATCCATGTTATTTCTATACTGACATTATGTTCTAGATGGAACCATTGTATGAACGATTATTGAAAAAGCCTTTCCCAGACAGCGTCACTGCTATAGAATACTGTCGTAGTGTATGCGCTGAGTTTGGATTTACTGTAAAGCAAGAAGCAAGCGCTAATAGAGTATGCATGAAAACATACATTACAATACATAGACAAAGAGTTAACAAAAGAAAAAATTAGAATATTTATGTTTATTGCTCGAGAGAAGGTCTACCAGACTCTCAGCGAAACCCAAAGCCCTCACCTCAACGCAAAAGACCTTCCAAACGATGCGATTGTCGATGGCGCGTCGTCTTATCTGAAAATGAACAGGAACAATGGGAATTTCGTAAATCGATGAATCCCAATGCTTCCGAACACAATCACGAAATGATGTCGCCTGATGAAATGGTCAAGGCCTGGCCTCCAGAAGTGAATGATACCATCATTCAGTTAGCTCGAAAACGTCTGCAAACACACGAAATTCGCGAAACAGTAAAGCAGAAATTCCCCAACATTACTTGGAATGAGCGTCGATTTTATAACCGTCTAACAGAAGAAAGAAAAAGAATCAGACAGCGTGGTGTAGTGGAGCGTTCGCAAAGACTACTTCTCCTAAGTGCTCGTCTTTGCTCTATCGTTGCGAGCCATGAAGACTGGACATTTGCTGTCGAAAATGATCTACAACGGATGTTTGAGAACTTTTGTCAACTAGCTCGATTGACACCAGAGAACATCAGCACACTGGTAGATCTTGAACCAGAAATGATTCAATTGGAACAACCCAATGACAATAATATGTCAACACCTTTGTTTGTAACTAATACACAAAGACTGTCAATCAACAACGATCACGACAATGATGATATTATGGCAATGATGGCTTCGCCAACAAAAAAGAGACGATCACTCAAATCAAATAATGACACTGCCGTTGCACACAACAAAGGTAGCACAGCCCCTGAAACTCAAAAAGGAATTCAAATGGTTCATATCCCAAGCTATACTATTCAGATAAGAACATCACCATCCGTCTATCGATCTCCCTCATACGAGCCACCCAACAGTACCATGAAGCGAGTATATAACGAGTCTTCGCCATCATTTCTCGATAATCAGCAACAGTCGCCCTTGCCACCTCCACAGTCATTTGGTTCGACCTCATCTTTCTTTCCATTAGCATCGCCTACTTCCTCTTCCTCTTCGTCCTCTTCTATGGTCTTTCAACCTCAACAACCCCAGAGACACACCATGGGTACTAGAAGAGTTGGATCGCCTCAACAATCCATTCAGTCTCCTAACGAATTTGTTATGACACCTCAGTCATATCCTGTATCTCAACATCCTACTCAACACCATGAAAGCAATACAGGCAGCAATGCGAATTATACAACTGACCCAAGTTCAGCTGTAGCCCCAGACTCGAACACTGCCAGTTCTGCTTATTCTGGCAGTTTCCCTCCTTACACTATTCCTACGTCTGCATTCTCTAATTCATCAACAAGCGTGCCTTTCGGATTTGAAACCAGCTTTATTTCTCAACAGCAAAGAGCTGATAGGCTGAATACAAACCAAGAAATCTTTGCTCAAATAAAAGAAGACCCAACTCAAGTTGAGCAACAGCAACAGAGTATGTTGAGGCAGCATGAATATGAACAACGTATGCACCGAAACAATAATGAAAACGGTTTTTCTCACCAAAACTATTCTTTACCAATGATCAGATCTGGCGATAACAATAATGCTATAGAAGAAAATCATTGGTCTTAATTCAAAAAAATGCCTCGAAAGTAATCTGCTCACACATTCTCTCGCTTCTTAACTTCTTTATGTATATACATATATATGTATGCTTTCCTCCTTTTCATTTTCCCCCATCCTTCGACTTACCTCTTCCTTATTTCGTTAATATGTATGGCAGTCTTTCCTTTGATTTATGTTTATAATAATTCTTAATAAATATTTTCTATGATTTAGTACACAAAACATTCTACTCATCCTTTGTTTAGTAGCTATAAAGCCGCTGATTGTGTGTGTTTTGCTAGCATACCAAGTTGGAATTATATGGTTTTATTGGTCTGAGAATTCCAAGTCATTAGCAAGAAAATGTACAGCTTAAGAAAAAAAAATCAAGCTCTTCTCCTGTCATTTTGATGAATACTTCTGAACTCCTGCAGAACCCCTTTTTCCAAATCGAGAAAGTGTTTTCTTTCAATACAAAAAGGAAAAGAAAAACCGCAAAGACCCTTCAATACTCTGACTGGCATTGGCCAATTGTTATGTAGTCTCATATCTTTCATTTCGAAATTGTTTGTTCGCTTTTTGTAGGTCAAGTAACTTAAATGTCAAGGCAAAAATAGAGTTCAAATATTGTATACAGTGCCTCCAGATTCAAACGCACAAAAAATATTAGTTTGCTTTAATACTATTCCATCTTATAAAAAAAAATTGCTTGATAATTGAAGTGTTTTCGGCAGTATTTACATTATGATTTCATACCGTACTACAAAATTTGTATGTACTCTTCACAATGATTTTCTGTCATTAGAGTAAATCAAATGAGATGAGGGAAGATAAAGAAACTGGCTCGCAGAGAAAAGGAAAAAAAAATGTTAACCATGAGTGTAGGGCACTAAAGCTTACCAGACCAACTTTTACAACAGGCAGTATATTTTTTCCCACGACTGTTATTGATGATAATGTGGTAGTGGATGCAATTTAGGAGTAAGGGCAATAGCTAAAAGTAAGTGTAACTTCTGCTAACATTACAGAGATAAGCAAACTAAGAGTACAATGTTTATGGTAGCAGCAAAAAAACCCCATCTATACATTGTCCGTTCTAAACAAACATAATATTCAAGAGTAACAGGAAAAGGAGCAACCTTTGTTTATCGTCGATATCAAAAGAGAGAAAAAAGCTGAAAATATCAACCATGTTAAGCATAAAAGTTACTAAAAGGAGTTTACAAAATAGGGTATAAACAGCATAAAGAAGACTTGATGACCTGAA
Source organism: Blakeslea trispora (assembly GCA_025331445.1). Lineage (NCBI taxonomy): Eukaryota > Fungi > Mucoromycota > Mucoromycetes > Mucorales > Choanephoraceae > Blakeslea > Blakeslea trispora. The sequence continues at coordinate 18,602 of JAIWNE010000034.1, read as the reverse complement.
GAATAAAGCATAGAAAGAACAGATAATTTTCCTTTAAAGATACAACCACTGAGCACTTCCAATAGTGTCTTTTTGGCATCTGTATCCATGGATATTCCTTGTTGTTCGATATGAAGTTGTGTTGAAGTTTATTTGCAAGTAAATGCTACGTTAATGCATGTAGAGAAATCGAGTAAACCAATAAACAATCTATGATGAAATGATGTAGACAACTTTTGATAAAATAAAAGTAAGAGTGTTCTTTCGTGTCAGGTCTCTTAATTATTTCAAATCATATGGTTTTTGAGATCTGACATGAAGCGTAATTTCGAGATTCAATCAAACTGTTTTGCCGAGATTTTTATCTGCAAATAGCCATTGATCTTTAGATGCAGTAACCAAAGAACTTTGTTTACGGCAGAAAAAACAAAGGTTGTCTTACAACGCTAATTAAATTATTGAACTATGATTTTCTTAACAGTAAAAGTCAATCAAGGATTGATTGCCATGACAAAGCTTTTTGGAATGCATCTTTAGTTGTCAAATTTAATGAGTCTGGCTTGATTCTGTCAACTAGTCTTTTTCTCATTTTGGCTGTAAAGAAATGTAAATTGATGCGATCATCAACTTCACTATCCGTGAGAAGAAAAATGAACAAATTGTGACAGCAAGGAAATCACCCAAAATCAATAAAAACAGCTAGCACCCAAAAGTGATCTTTCAGCCAAATATAGCCAGCAATGGATAAAATATAGTCTTCTCTGGCACATCGCTTTAGTGTTTCTAGCTCTTTCCAATCAGGAAATCCATAATTTAAGATGGCTATTAACTTCTATTGTTGCTAACTTAGACTCTCAACATGCAATCCATTTCCGAAAATGGTGTAATTTGTTGAAATACAAGAAGACAAAAAATGAGCATATAGTCCAAGGAGTCGATTGAGAGCAACATAGTACATTAAGTGATATAAAGCAGCGGCCCTTGTGCATTTAATATGGGTAAGAAGACCCAACTGCTAAATGTGTCAGAAAAGAAGCATTCCTACCAACTCCTAATTCCCCCCCCCCTTTTTTTTTCTTTGCTAATAAGGATGGCATATCTGTATGAGCAAGCTGGTTATGGAATGAGAAGACAGCTCATTTGGGACCTTCATACGATTGAAGTTTCTTTTTCTAGGAAAGCATTCTTTCCATACTATGGTAAAGATGATCTTAGATCTGATCTAAGTTACAGAAGACACAAACACAATTGCAGAAATCCAACAGATTGGCTAATTCTCTTTCTTATCCTGCTAAGAGCTCCTTTCTTTTCTCTACAGTAGCTTGCTGCCAGCAACAAAGCAGCTAAACTACAAATTGGTACTTCAGGAACATACAACTAACCATCCATTTGAATTGAACTTTAAATAAAGTGTGAAACATAAATAAAATACAGATTTATTGACTGTCTCTCTAACTAAAAGTAAGATCAACTTCTTTTTTTTTTTGTGCATATACTTTATGCATACAAGCTGCAAACTTGTTTAATTTTAAAGGAGTTTATAGATCTTTATATTTTGCAATCTATACTTGTCTGTGAGCTCTTGATGGCGAAGGCAACAGAAAGACCTTAAAGGTTTTGATGTAATGTGTATAGAAAAAAGGGTTCTTTTCACAAAACAGAGCCAAAATCAAATCATTTCTGAGTAGAACATCTGATTCACAAAATAGGTTTAGATATCTGATAGATAATAATATCCATTGTGCATATTTAGAATCCCTATCATTCTAGTTGTATCTGTTCATCAGTTGGCAATCTATCTAATGTCTGTCATAAATCATTGCATGATTTGACCCCCTCCCTGCTCCAGTACATCCACGTTACACCCCTCTGCGATGTGTGACTATAAAACAATAATTTAACTTGTTTCAATAAAAACTCATTTACAAAAAAAAAAAAAAAAAAAAAAAATCTAATGTCTGTCAATTTTGTCCACAAAAAGAAGGAATTGCTTTGATAGGTAATTAAATTTCTTTTCTTGAGCTAATAAGCACTTGAAGCATAGCTGATTGAGAAAGCTTAGAATTTATTTTATGTGAACAAATACTCTTAAAAGACGAAACAAATGTTGCATTTATGTACTAAAATTTATGCTCCACAGGATCATCCGAGACAGTGGATACAACTGTCAAACCATTTGCACCACACTCTCGAAGATTGACAAAATTATCTATGCGCTTAGCCAGATCAGCATGTTCACTTTCACCAACAATGTATCGTATAAGCTTAGTGAGATATTCTAGTTCATCTATCATTTCTTCTGAAGAGCAAGCCATAGCAAACCATGTCAAATTTCTAAATTTGATCCAGTTTGTCTTTTTGGCATCAGAACTACGATGCTCCATTAGTTTTCTACGAATTGCACGAGCAGATGGCATATAAACTGGCAATGGTGTTTTAGACCTAAGCGAGGCAGATAGTGTATGAAAGCAAAGCAGAATAGATGCAATCTGAAATAGGATGAATATAATTTAAACGCATACTAGATAGAGAAAAAAGAAACTTACCATATCGCGCCTGTCCATATGATAGGCTTGCTTGCAAATATCGTGTTTGACAACTAATGGCATTTGTAGGAGTGCAACGCGAATACTAAGTAAGCGATCTAACAGATTACGCATAGAAACGATCATCTCTTTGTAAAACAGTTTGGGAAAAGGACCCCGAAATCGTGGCTCATTATCTGTCAATTCAAGCATGACTGAACAAGCATCGATGGCTGACTGGATTTTGTTTTCCATCTTGATGCCTCGATTGATATCAGCTTCTGACGGAATAGTCTGGGGGTCATGATATAGAAAGGTTCCCATAACGTATGTGTAATAATCCTCTAAACTACTCATACATGCAGCAACAGACTTTCGTACCATATGTCTTGCAACAAATGGCCAGATCAATCTATACAGGAGAGTCATTTCTGTCAGAAGTCAAGATGAACAATATTTAAAGACCAACTTACGAGTTCAGCAACAATGCAGCACAAACACCTACAATAAGCGTGATAGTTCTTTTCCTTTATCGAAATAGAGAATTAACACATCATTTGCTTCCTGTAACATAATAAAGTAATAAAGAAAAAAAATCATTCAAGGACTTACCATACAGTAGCATCGATTGTTTCATCAAGAGGTGGGTTGGCATATCTGCTAAGCGCAACTACTTCATAAGTTACTAAGCATACAACACCAACCTTATTGAATGTGCTTGCCAAATGGATGTAGAAAAAAGGAAGGGCTTATGTGCAAAAAAAAAAGAAGAACATTAGATATATAAAGCAACGAATGGCACAATCTTTTTTTCTTTTACCTAAAAGTACAGCGAAAAGACCCAGAAGATAAGGACTCCCTTCACCTGCAGCCAAGGCACCCCAACCAGCAAATGCGCCTATAAGCGTACCTATAATACGCCAAAAACTAGCTTCTAATGTACCTCCACTTGTTGGATTCATAATAGCAATGACCGTCATTGGTGCCCACTGTCCTCTGACATTAAAGTACCATGCAGATGAAGCTGGCACAAACGAGGGAACCGTCAATACCAAAACAGCAATAGCCATTTTTAAAGCAAATTTGAATTCATAGCGGCTTAGGTATTGCAAGTGAAACCAGAGAGAGTAGCGAATCCGTAGCATGAGCGGTGCCTTTTCTCTTGTCTCTTTAGGTGGCTGGCTGTCCATTTCGGTAGGACCTTGAGGTACTTCAATGCGAATGTCGTGTAAGCTATTATTATGGGTATCTTGGGGTTTGAAACGATGACGAAGCATAGCAGGCGAGCTAGGTTCCTCTTCTAAGGTAGAATCAATACGTGTCAACGATCTTTGTATTGCTACTGATTCTCTTCGATTTGGTCTCATTAGGCTGCCATTGGTTTGGATTTTTGTCAAGTGATATTCATCTTCTGCTTCTGTCTTTTTTGGTTCATCAGAGGGTATATGCGTTGTCAAGATACCTATTCAAGAAAAAAAAAGGAGTTAAACATTACGATGATTTTTACTTCTTCATTCGTACTATCTTAACTTACGGAAAGCAGGACCACCTTTATCTCGAATACTTTGATGGTTGTTTGCTTGGACCCATTTTTGCCACACCTTTTGGTTCAATCCAGGAAAATAAAGGTGTTTACGTCTCTTTCCATTAAAACTTGTTTTTTTAGAAGTCATACGGATCTCATCCATAAACATGGTCATCTCTTGTAATTCATTCGCCACTTCGCGCAGAGTAAAGATAAAGAAAAACACTAGGAAAAGTTCCTGTCGCATACCCAAATCAAGCGCTTCACATCCAATACGGTTCTTGTTGATTTCGTACAGTGCGTGCATACGTTCACGTTCTGCCTTGTCAAACTGAACAATAGCCAGGCGAATGTTTTGTGAACAGTTGCATTGATCGCTACCCTTGTGTCGCTCATAGGACTTTCTGAAATCATCCTCTGGATCAGGCTCCTTTGTGCCTACTTTAAATGTATGTCTGAGAAACGATTTCCAAGTTTTGCGAATGGAAGCATCGTCCTCTGTCTCAATCTCAAACTCGGAAGCTATGCTGTCGCATACACATTCAAGTGCATTGGTGCAATCGACAGAGAGATCCATAAGAGGATCACGGAGACTCTCTAGATAGGTCAAGAGGAGATGGCGATGATCGTATTCTGTCTGCTTCTTTGACTTTTGAGGCGGTCTAGGCTTTGGTATCGAAAGTTTAGGCAGACTGAGAAAGGATTTGAGCGAGGAAACAGAGCGTTGATTTTGTTCAGAATAGTCATCTTCATCTTCTGAATTATGCGCCGAAACGGGTCGTGAATTTGGTCTTGAATTAGCTCTTGAATTTGGTTTTGACGATCTCGGGCTTGGGTGCTTATTGTTCACAAAGTCATTTGTGGCACGTAGCGCAGTTCGGAGTAAGTTTAGGTCTTCTTCGCTATACGAATGTTTACCCAAGGAAGCGCGCTGGTCTTCTTGATCACTTGTGTATCCTCGATGGGGTTGGCGACCGTCCAAGGTAGATTCGTTGTCTTCATTGTCGCTGTCAAATTCTCTCATTTCAGCATTTAATGTTTCAATTGCACTCTCAAATAATTCGCGTTCCGTCTTTAAACAGCCACCCAAGATGTTGAGATGCTTTGTCAATCGATCTAATGATTTTCGGATAGGTCCTAGTTGTTGTGGGCGAACAAAAGAATAAGACATTTCGTATTTTGCCTCACGATAAGCTGTTTTCACTTTAGTCATGCCGCGACGCATTTTGGCAGCTGTCTCGTCCACGACTGACTCGGCTACTGATTCAGATTGAGGATCTAAAAAGAACTGTTTCGTGATCATATTCAACATGTCTCGACTGCTGGTAATAGTCTCTTTCAATGCTCTGCCAAGGCCATCCACAGCTGTCTCTGGCCAGAAGACTAAATTAACTAGAAGCGAAATACCATGTCCAATCAAAAGTGGTAAGCCGTAGTGTAATGGCAAATCAAAAGGAACCGAAAAATAGTCGACACCACGTGTCATACTAAAAATTTGTATGATCATAAACTGCAATGAGAAAAAATGGAATTTAGGGTATATTTGACGTAACATTTGTGCGGCGAAAATTCCGATGAACAAGAAGATGGCATTGATGGTACGTCCTGTTATATAGGTATCGGGGTGATGTACATTGTAGGCTACAGCAGCTGCCATACCTGCAAATGCATACAGGATAGCAGCCACCACGCCAAGGACAGCTGTGACGGTCGCATCAAATTGAGCACCCATGCTACGACCTGGATGGCTGAAAAGCATGCCTGTGGTAGCCAGGAACGGTGCTGGACCTAGCGCATGACCTAGTGGTAAGATCAAACTGAATAGGGCAGATATGAAATAGGCTATGGTGCATTTCAGGACTCGTCGGACAATTCGACTCGGAAACTTGGCATGAAGATAGTTTAAAAGCTTTTCTTTTCGAGTAGGCGGTGGTGGTGATAACGATTCTTCATCTTCTTCATCTACGGGTGGTTTAGGGTTTTGGTGATAAAAACGCTGTTCTAACTGGTCGGGGAACTGGACAGCTGTCTTTAGTTTCTTGGGCGTCTGTTCAACATCCACCGTCTTTTCATTGTCTTCTCCTTTTTCTGTCAAAGATTCTTCCTCTTCTTCCGAATCGCCTACATCAAACATATCTTGCAACCGTCGAGGCTGTTTTGGTGTATTGGATGTAGATTTTATAGATGGTTGTGGCATCACTGGATCAGAAGACCTGTCAAACACATGAATAAAGAGAGAGAGAACAATCAAAAGCGAATCCTTTTGTTTTCAGTTAAAGTCATACCCTTTAGGACTATCTGATAATGACGTATCCATTTCCCTTTTGGTATCTTATGGATAGTAACAAAAAAAAAAAGAAATACAAAATTAAGAGAAAGGCAGAAAAAAAATAACAGTAAAATGGAAGAAGAAAAGAGAGCTCTTTCTTTAAAGCGCCGTCTGTGTCACACATAGGGGCAGACTAACGGTAATTTAATTTAATCAATGACTGATGAATAAGTTTCGATCGGGCATTGTTGTACTGCAGGAGAACTAATCTAAATCAAGATACAGTCAAACCTATTGAAATTGGCGTTTTCGAAGAAATGAATGGCCAAAGTTAAAAAATGATGTCCATAAGTGCTAAATTGACTCGGCGTAAAAGCAACGACTTATTTGCGCTTTTATAATCTAAACCAATGAGTACCTTTTTTTTTTTTTTTTACAAAGACGGACTTGACAACCTCTGCAATGAGCGAGGAGAGAAAGTCTATGATCCCATGGAAGGCATTTTGACTGATGTCAGCGATCCTAACGTTGTTCTCGAGAACATTACCAGTAGAGAAAAGTATTTGAGTGCTAAGCGTCCCGAAAAATCTCGTGAACCAACTTCAGCAAAGAAGCAGTCGAAACATGAAGAATTGAGAAAAGTCACCTCTTGCAGAAGCTACAATGATTTAACAAGAGAAACTTTCATTGATCGCATGCTTGAGCAGCCAGTGGAGCGAGGTGTTGTAAGTAGAGTTGCGAAAGACTTGAATATCAATTACCGTACGGCCTTGAGGTGGTGGCACCTTTACAGTGAAACCGAGAAAGTTGCTTATAAGAAGTCAGAACAGAACGCTATAACGATACAAAGTATAATAGGATTAAAGCATTGATAGGTGTTAATGCCAAGACAGCAAGGAACATAGTCAATACAATTGAGAAAAAGGGTACTTTTGAGAAAGGCAAGAGTATTGGTAGAAAGCTGAAGGCAACTGAAGGCGATATCAGATTGCTGGTTCGTTTTGTACAACAGGATCCGTTTGCTACATATCCTGAGGTTCAAGCGTATGCAGCAACATTTGGCTAGGTAGCTGACAATGATCTTCCTGTCAGCTACCTAGCCAAATGTGGCTTCCATTCGTTTTGGGCAGCACACAAGCCTACTCTTACTGACCGCCACAAGGAGGCTAGGCTACATTGGGCATGTAGATACTCCGGTTGGGATGATGATGAGTGGAGAAGCGTTGTATAGTCAGATGAGGCACGTTTTCGGGTTGAGAACAACGACTGTGCTGCCCGAGTCATCTGCAAGAAGAGCACTAGGTACGAGGAAAAAAGCATCCTCAGTAGCATCAAATGGGGCAAAGGATTGGTGATGGTCTGGGTCTGTTTTACTGCTGTGGGATTTGGTCCTCTTGTGGTTGTAGAAGGCAACATAAACCAAGATACTTATGTTGATACTTTGGCCAAACACTTCCACCCTTGGTTCAAGGAATTACATGAGAAGTATGGTAGGGAATTTATACTCTAAAAAGACGGTGCTACCTACCACACAGGTGCCTATGCTCGTTGGTAGAAGGAGGACCATCGGATCAGCGGCTTTGAGTTCTGGCCTGCTCAAAGCCCTGACTTGAACCTTATCGAGCATGTGTGGTGGGAGCTAGAGAAGCGCCTTGCAGCCAAGAGGCACACAGTTTGCAATGTAGAAGAATTGAAAGCCCTTATTCTGCAAGAAGGGGAGCTGATAGGGCTTGATTTTGCCGAAACTTTAGTAGACAGTATGCCCTCTAGATGCAAAGCCGTAATCAAAGCAAAAGGAGGGCATACCAAATACTAATTGTATTTTTTTATGCATTTATCAAAAATAAACATCATTTCCTTTTGTTTTGTAAACTTTCAAGCCTTTATGATAAGTACAACTCATGCAACCTGATGTTGAAGTTTGAGTGATAATTTGGAACTTAATCTTTTGAATATATCTCTATCATTTTGTTATAAATGAGAATACCTTTTCTAGAAAACACTCGTACGTATCAAATATAATATTAATCGAAATCAAATTACATGATTGTGCAACCAATATATACCATTATTTATTATTGCGTGCATATATATATATATATATATACTTACAATACAATCAGCAAATTCTGTTTGTTTTAGAGAGCAGCATTTTCAAAGAAGAAAAAGAAAACTAATGAATCATATCTAATAGAGATGTACGTGTTGAAGAAGAAGTCTGTATAGCGACTGCAATTTTTTTATTGTTCTCGGCTATTATTTCCTCTGCGTTCAATCACTGCCTGTTCTTTGAGATGCTTTTCCATAATTTTAACGTTTCCTTTTCCTTCTGTTGTATCACTACTGTTTCCTATTCTGCCATATAGTGCTTTCATATTTGGATGCCCACGAGTATTATTTTGTTTCAATATTCTTCCATTATGTATTGCAAACAGCGACAGCTTTGTATTTGCCGCTCTCTTGTCTTTCCGATTTGCTTAATAGGCTAAAAAGAAAATGAATCTTCTTGGCAGTATTCACATTGTGATTTCATATAGTATTGTAAAATCTACACTGATTTTCTGTCAGTCATGCCACTCAGATTTTTTACTCTACATTTGTTGCAGCTTTGGCTTGTAAGATATTCATCCACATAAACAGATTCGGTTTGTCTATCTTGTCTTGCTAGCTATTGAATACCTTCGGTAACTCACCCTGTAGGAGTAGCTTACTCTTCCTTTCACAGAAGAACCAACTATTGCATTTCCATAAGCAATCATAGCGTTGTGTAGCTCTATATTATGATCTTTAGGCGAAGGTGCTTATTTAGGATCACTTGCTTTTTTTTTATTGCTGAAACTGCTATCTGACCATAATCCTTCAAGTCTTTAGGAATCAGCTCAACTTGTTACTCAATTTACTTTCCCTAGTAAACGGGTCAAGCAAATACATACCTGCTTTATCTTTTTCCCTGAGCAAATTGAGTATACATGATATCACAGTCATTGAGAGAGTATAAATAGGAGTGACAACATTAAATTGGTTTTTTGCTTAACAAAACTCAGTATGATCTTTCTTTAGTTGAGTAAAATTCAAGATGCTCTCATTCAAGATGCATTATGATAAAAAAACAAACACCCTCATGTCTCCTAAAAGAACTTCAATAAACAAGGAAGGGCGTCGTGTTTGTAATCAGTTTTATGTTCGATATATAAAGTATCTTTGTAGAAAAAGCCTTTTGGCTCAAAAACGTAAATTCCAAAGACAAGCTATGTTCATCCTAAAGTGGTTTAAACAAAGTAAGAGATAAGCGTGACAAGTGGGATTATACTGGCGCATTCTCAACACTGCTCCTCTAGTGATAGTCAATAAAGACTTGCAGCAACAATGTCTTCTCCCAGTCTCTCACACACACACACACTCTCTTTTGTCTTCATTTTTGTTACAATAAAAGTTGAAAGGTTTATTTATTTGGGGATATTAAGCATAGTATTGCAAAGTCATCTTCTTCTTGGCCTGAACTTCTTGAATAGCTTCCATAAAGTCTTCATGTGTGATTTCAACAGCACCACGACGTAAGGCAAGCATACCACTTTCAACACAAATAGCTTTACATTGAGCACCATTGAATTCATCACAACAGCGGGCCAATTCATCAAAGTTGACGTCTTTGTTGACATTCATCTTTCGAGAGTGAATCTGGATGATACGAGCTCTGGCTTCTTCATTGGGTAAGGGGAATTCAATCTTACGATCTAAACGACCTGAACGCAACAAGGCAGGATCTAGGATATCGATACGGTTTGTAGCAGCAATGACCTTGATACGATCATCGGAAGAGAAACCATCCAGTTGGTTCAAGAGTTCCAACATGGTACGTTGTACTTCACGATCACCGGACTTTTCCGAATCAAAACGCTTTGTACCGATAGCATCCAGTTCATCAATAAAGATAATAGCAGGTGATTTTTCTTTAGCCAATTCAAAGGCATCGCGCACAAGCTTAGCACCATCACCGATAAACATCTGGACCAATTGAGGACCAGCCAATTTGAGATAGGTGGAGTTGGTCTGAGCAGCACAAGCTCTGGCCAACAAGGTCTTACCTGTACCGGGAGGACCATACATCAGCACACCCTTGGGAGGCTTTATACCCAAATTCTTGAATCGATCAGCGTGTGTCATGGGCAAGACAACAGCCTCTACTAATTCTTCAATCTGCTTATTTAATCCACCAATATCGTTATAATCTTCAGTAGGCTTTTCATCGACTTCCATTGCCTTTACACGAGAATCATATTCACTGGGTAATTTGTCCAAGACTAGATAACTGTCCTTATTCACACCAATCAAATCTCCAGGCTTTAACTCATTGGCATCTACCAAACCAATCAACGGCAGAAAGATAGTCTTTTATGAAATGTCAGTCAACAAATGTAAAGTTAAAGCATTGCTTTTTTTTACCTGTCTTGTAGACGTTTTGATAACTGCGCATTTGCCTTTGATCTGTCCATCCAGGTCAACATTGGCGCCTTCATTATCTTCTTCATCAGGTTCAACATCAAGCAACTATAAAAACGTCCATATCAACACGCTTTTTTCTTTCTCTTTTTTTTTTAATAGTCATAATAAATATTTACCTCAACCACATTACCAACAAGATAAGGAAGCTGCTTGTTCATCTTGATCTTTTCTTTATTGTCTTTGATTCTTTCTTTCATGGCAGCTTGTTCATGTTGAAGACGAACTATTTCGGATTTCATGACTTTGATGTCATTCTCTAATAAACGAGTTCTGTTTGTGATTTCATCAGGTGCCAAACGAAGAATATCTTGACCAATGTCATCATCGTTATTTTGAGATTCCCACAAGGATTTGTCTTCTAAGGTTGTCATTTCTTCTTAAGGGGGTTTTCTTTTTTTAAAAAAAGAGAGAGAAAGAAAGAATAAAATGACATTACGTACTGAAGGAGAAAGTGACTTTTCTTGTACGCGCACACACGCTCACACACACATACAAAATTTAAGCAGGAAATACACAGAAAAAAAGTTGAAATCGTGACGTATGGGATTTCAGCCAATGAAAACAGTTGCTTTAAAGATATGTACAAATCGATTTTATATGTTTATTACCACTGAATTCTTTTACATTTGTTCTGATCTACCTGACCAAAACTATGGTTCATAGAGCCTCTGTAGAGTTCTTTAATCACTTTTCCTTTTAAAATAGTTTCTTCTACAATAGCACGACAATCGCAAGTCTTGACACGGCCATACCAGATACCCGTTCTCCCTTGATTGATATACACAATGACATTGCCTGCAAATTTATGGCCTATGTATAGAAATACATGTATAAGCATCTCTTTTTCTTTTTCTTTCTTTCGCGTTTCTTACTTACCTCCAATATGACTGACCATAAAAACACCTGTACCACCCTCTCCATCAGGAATATCTAATTCTCGCAAGACATGGTCAAATTCTCTGTTCAAATAGGGTGCTGTCACTCCACATCGCTTGTCTCTTTTTCGATGAGAACAAATCAAGACCATGGAGTCATAGGGGTTTGGATAGACGACGAGATCTTTCAGGTCTAATCCATGCCATCGGTCAGGCTGAACAGGACCCTCTGGCAGAGGCATCTTGACAAACATTTCGTACAACAGTTCTGCATCATCTGGTGTAACATTGCCTGCCACAATATTGTCTGGCAAAATGACAACATCTAATCCACAACGTACGGTGGTTGCATGTGAAGGAATCATGGATGTGTTGGTAATAAAAGTACGCCAGGGCATAGGATTGGCTACTAAGAGTGCCTGTAAATTGGCTGCCAGTGTGCCCTTATCTTCCTCAATGCGTTCGGGCCAATCGCACTGAGCTGTACTGATCATGATATGTCGACCATAAGGAGACATAGAACCAAGCAGAGGTGATGTGGTATCCAGTTCAAGATAAGAAGGGTATGGTTGGTGTTCTTCACAGTCTGTCGCTGGACAAGTGTTGCAATCGCGTTCAACAACTACTTGGTCTGGTGGGATCTGGTCAAGTTCTACCTGAGGTTCTTTTGGTTTAGTGGCTTGTTCTTCTTTAGTGGTAGTAGAGCGAGTCTCATTGCCTACAATCAGACTGCCTAATGTAATAAGAAAAGATGACATAATTATAAGAAATATAGTTGAAAAAAAAGCAAAAAAAAAAGTGAAAGAAAATGTGTATAATTTAGAAAATAAAAAAAAATTATCATAAAAAATTAGAAAGGATCAGATAAATATTTTCCCGATCGTTCGCATAAGAGAAAACAGTGAAAAGATAGAAAATAAAGCATATCCCCTTTTATTTACTCTGTTAGCAAGCAACAACATTAGTTTGCCATGGTTTTCTTTTTTTTCTTAATATTATGACTAGTATTATTACAAGGTCTTGTTTTATTTGTGAATAGGATACACACTAAATAAATAAAAAACAATCTGATAAAGAAATCCAGCTCTAGGTTGTACACACACACACACGAAAAAAAGGGAAAATTGCATACGCTTAAATTAGAGGAGGCGCACTTACAAAAAAAAAAAAAAGAGAGAAGCATACAAAAGTTCATTTTGGAAAATCAAGATAATACAGTTGTTCTTTTTGAAGATAGAAGCGTATCATTGTATGGAGCTTCATTGGAATTTTGTCGGGTGGAAATGTACTACAAACAAATCTTTTTGAAACACTTGTGAAATAGACTGGAGTTACACTGAAAGACTTGCTATCTTACAAAGACCCAAGTCAAATCCTTCTTTACAGACTGGAGCTGGTCAATAGGATCAAGCTTAGAAACAACCATTCACATACATCCTCTCAAAGACAACCCACGTTTTTTTTCCTTTTTCCTAAGCTAAAAGTAAACTTTCTCTTAACTATAGAATTATAGACATTAACTCGCCTTTTTACTATCAAATCATGTTCTGAAGGAGTCTATTTGTCTGATGCAGTCCGGACAAATGCTTACTCTGAAAGAATCACCCTCATTGAATTTCCACTTGCTTACCCTACTGTTGGGGGGGGGGGAGGCTACTCGAGAAAAGAAAAAAAAGTAGGAGTTTAAAATAAAGCACACACACACACACACACACAGCAATATATGCTTATTCTTATTTTTATTTTTGAATATCTATTGTTTAAAGGGAGAGGAAATGAAGAAAGACTCTCAGTTGGCTACTTATTTAGAAGAGTATTCTGATAGTAAGTAATCAATGAAACAAGCACGAGTTTTACTTATAACATAAAAAAAAAAGCTGTTGAAGCTTTACCTCTAGAATTACAACGCAACTATACCCTCATTCGACAACTAGACGATCATGCAGAACAACTGATGCAAAAAGTAGCGGATGAATCAAAACATCTCGTCAGTAGCAACAAGACATTAACAGCAGAAGAAAGAAGACAACAACTGGAACATATTGGTCAATTACTGGATGAAGCACTCAAGAAGGGTGAAGAAAAGTTTGCCTTGGCCAAATCAACTTATGACACAGTGGATCGACATTGTACACGCCTAGACAACGATCTGCAAAAAATTGAAGATGAGCAGTTGATAGGCCCAGCCAGGTCTTCCAAGAGAAGTCATGAAGAATCACTAGTTCAAGAGGATGAAGAAAGAGAGAAAGAAACACAAAAGCAAGGTAAAAAGCAATACTCGTGTTATAAGCCTATAAGCTCATGCCATCTGTAAGGCAGAAAAAAGAAAAAAACTGAAGAATCAAACTACCTCTCTACTCAAGATGCCATTCAACATGCCAAGGCGTAAGAGAAATAGAAAAAAAAATGAACATGTTGCACGTGACTTACTGTGTCTTTATAGTGCTGTCTCTTTAAGTGATTTACCTATTGATCCTAATGAACCACTCTACTGTTACTGTTCACAGGTATCCTTTGGTGAAATGGTAGCCTGTGATAATGAAGAGGTAGTAAATGACATATAATATATTGTGTGTAATTTTTTTTAACACTCTTCTTTGCTTTTATTAGTGTGAAATTGAATGGTTTCATCTAGAGTGTGTGGGTCTAAAGGTACCTCCAAAGGGTAAATGGTACTGCAAGAATTGCACGCCAGAATTGAAAAAGAAAAAGACAATCTAGGAAGAAGACTGCGAATCACTTGTGCGAGCCTTCTTTCTCTTCTCTTCCTCTTCCCTCTCTGCCAATCTCTTTTTATACCTTTTTTTTTTTTTTGTTAACAGGATGATTATTTTCAATCACAAATAATGTTGTATGATTTCACTTACAGGGCAGATTCTGGATTCATGGCAGGATTCATACAGAGCTTTAGTTTGTAATCAATCTTCCTAGCCTCATCTTGAGTCACTTTAGCCAGGCCTTGTTTGAAATAGGTTAGAATAGATGTCAATACATTTAATAAAGCAGTAGCCTCTTGATGAAATCGATCATGAATATACTGTGTCACGTGATGATCAAATCCATTGTCTTTGCCTGCTATCATAAAGGCTGCTAATGCTAGCTGAGAGGGTTGATAGATAAAAGGTAGATCAGTCAAGAGAATGTCTGCAATTGCCTTATCGACTCTTTTATAGGTTTCTTTCAATGCCTTCAAATCCATGGCAGGTGCTGTCTGCATATCCAAAAAGAACCCATACGCAGGTCGATAAGGATGATGTACATAGTATTGAAATTTGAGACCTTGAGAAAGGGTGAATTCAAGCTTAAGCACATTGGCTGTACTTGGTAAACGTAATGTCTTGCCAAAGTCATCAATCGAGACACGTTCACTTTCAGACTTTGTAGCCAAAAATAAGCAAGTTAAGCTAGAAAGAGAGATATAGGTGTCAAGTAAACAGAATCAACTAGATATCTGTCTTACTTACAAAACATCTTTGGGGTGATAGTCCATCACTGTATTGCGTAAATAGAATCGTTTCATATAGATAACAGCTGTTGCCATCACAAGATTAGAGAAATGACAGTGTTTACTCATAGCCTGTAGTTGAATCTCATAAAAACTACAAAGCGCATGTTCTTCTTTTGCTGTTAAATAGTCGCGTTCAACATGGTCTGTTGGATTGGTGTGTTCATTCTGATTGAAGGAAAAGAAAAATTAGTCAAAAAGCGCATCTGTCATAAAGATGCTTACAATTTCTTCTTGTAAATTACGCCTCACTCGACTAATAGCTGCTTCTGTACTCTTGTTTCGAATATCCCAGATCTGTTCTGGGCTAAAACGCCAATGTTGATATTGCGTTGATTCTTCAAATACAGGAGGCTTTTTTTGTTCTTCAGACATAATGGTAATAATAAAAAGAAATGAGAAAAAAAACAGTAATGATTCCCTTTTTATTTTATTTTTTATTCTGCTTCAAGTGGTACAATAGGGGTTTTAACATATTGATAATTGTAATGATAATCATCTTGAGCAAATGGTAGCTGCCAATCTAATTCTTGAGTGTTGACAGAAAACCATAAGCGTAGTAGATGACGTGTACGACCGGGTAAATCAGTATAGGCTGTGCGAGCATGTAGGATTTGATAGTTTTGAACCAACTGAATATCACCTACTTGAAGACGCATCTCCAATGCCTCTTGCTCACACAACCTTTGAATATAAGCCATGGCTTCCAACTTGTCTTGTCCTACCTCTATACCGGGAAATCGATTGACTGTCTCTAGAAAATGAGGACCCCAAAAGGTAAAGAGTCTTCCTTGGTGGTAATTAAGAGGAGCAGCCGCCAGATAGCCTGGTTCATCCGGTCCATGCTCATTCTTGCGGTCCCATAACCAAGGCTGCTTCAACAGTTCAACAATGTCCGGTCTCTCTTGTTGGAGACGATTGTAGACTGTATGAGAAGATATCAGGCTACTCAAGCCACCTTCATGACCTTCCGATAGACAGAATAAGGCAACAACATCCGTACCATCCACATGGAAGGGTTGTGCTTTACGAGTGGCGTAGATACGTGTAGTAGGGTCGTCTTGTTGATAGACTTTCTTGGTAGTAGAGTGCTCCGTCAGATCCTTGATATGGCCCAAGACATGGCCTTTGCCGTTCTGAGGTTGGCGTACACCTATATAAGAGCCAATGCCCATAAAGATAATGATCTGTTCCTTACGTTCATAGCGTTCAATGGGGAAACCGCGCAAGAGACCGAAGCCAAGGCCATGGAATAGGCGATGTCGCTGATCCAGTAAGATATCCTTAAAGTGGCCTAGAGGGAAATGATCGGATGTGATTTGAGAGAGAGGAACATCCAATGTTAAAAAATGCTTTAATGCTTGATCGATATCGGCTATATCTTCAGCTGTCAAATGATAGATCCATTGCTCAGGCTGCTTTTCAAGTGTTTTGCCATCCCAAGCAGAAGGTCCGGTAATGCGATCGGGAAATTGAGCTTTAGCTGTATGGTTTTCCCCTTCTAGTTGAAAACCTCGCCAGTTCTTTTGAATTTTAGGTTGAGAAACAACAGCAGACATTGAAAATGATAAATAAATAATAAAGGAAAAGAAAGATAAAAAAAAAGTGTATAGGCTCTGGTTTATTTATACGTTCTTTTCAGGATCGTTCAGTTGTTATTTATTTATTACACGGAATTGCGTGATTAGCATGTCTTGACTTGGACTCTAAATTGCGCCATTTATTGAATCAATGCGAATTTTCAAATGTTATTTTTTTTTTCACACCAAAAAAAAGAGCCAATCAAATCTGAATAAGCTGATGTTGCATCAATTCAAACAATGAAAACGCAACCTGGGCTTACAAGAACAAAACACATGGGGAAGAAAGTAAATAAAATTATGCAGCAAGCTCTTTCTTTCTGAGTCATTCAACAAGCGAATATGAACCATACATTAATGAAGGAAAGCTGACTTTTTGTTCTCCAAGAAAAACAAAAACCTTGCATTATTTTCCTGTAGAAAATAGATCAATGATAAAGAAATACCCAGAAAACGAAATGATAAAAGATATGAAACTCTTTGTTTTTACTTGACGAGAACGACTTGGTTTTGAAAAGACAAGCAAACACCATTTTGTTCAAACAAAAGGTAACACAATATTTATGCAATTAGAGAAATCTGTCCTCATTGTAAAAATCAAGACTGCTTTGTGACTGTTGGAATCGTTAAACTGTTAAGCTTTAACTTGGTTATTTTTTTTTTTTCAAAAGAACAGAAAAACCAAAATAAGGACAAATCACCATGTAAGATCGATCTCGTTTGATCTCGCTCTTTAAGACATACTCATTGCAACAAAATATAGGTCTCGTTTGATTGTCAAGAATTTACCCAAAGAACTTTCCGAAGAAAAGTTTCGAGAACATTTTGCCAAAAAGGGCGAAGTGACAGATGCTAAACTTATGAAGACACAGTAAGTTTTTACAAGTTCCTTTTTCCAAAAAAGAAAAAGACTAACAAAAAAAAAAGATGGGGAACATCTCGTAGATTTGGTTTTATTGGTTATAAAAATGAAGCAACAGCAGAAGCAGCCATTCAATACTACAACAACACATTTATCAATACATCTAGAATTTCAGTAGAAAAGGCCATTGCTTATGGCTCTGAACGTCTCCCCCGTGCCTGGAGTAAATATTCAGAAGGCTCTTCTGCTCATGATCGAATGACAGGCACCACCAAAAAGAAGCAGACCGAATTTGCTGTAGAGGAAACAGATGCTTTCAAGGATAAGCAGCTCAAAGATCAACAAAAGGATGAATTTGTCAACAAGTTGAATGCTGACAAGAATGATCCTAAACTTAAGGAATATTTGGATGTCATGACTTCTCGATCCAAGAGCAAGACTTGGGCTAACGATGAGTCTGCTCTTGAAGAACAAAAGAAAAAGGAAGAGGCAGATCAAAGTACAACTGTCAACTATGCAGATTCGGACGATGATCTCTATGACGAACTTCCAGCCAACAAACAAAAACAAGATGAGGAAATGGAAGAAGATCAAGCAGTAGAAGCTATGGAACAAGATGAACCTCAACCGGTCTCCGAACAAGAACAAGAAGAAGAAGAAAAGAAGAAGGAACAAAAAGAAGATGCCAAGGATAAGATTCAGGATACAGGTCGTTTGTTTGTCCGTAACCTCTCTTATGCCTGTACTGAGCAAGATTTAAGAGATTTGTTTGGTCAATATGGCGCTCTTTCTGAAGTTCATATGCCTATTGCCAAGGATACAAAGAAGTCCAAGGGTTATGCCTATATTCTTTATCTTATGCCTGAGCATGCTGTCAGTGCCTATGAAGATTTGGACATGAAAGATTTCCAAGGTCGCCTGTTGCACGTTCTTCCTGCTAATGAAAAACCTCCTAGCAAAGATGAGGAGATTTTGGGCT